>CAJQUW010000929.1:0-21094 GCA_907163375.1 Prostheceraeus crozeri | reverse complement strand
GCATGGATTTCCTGAACCGGCTGAGTCAACTATCTAAATGAACCACTCTTTGATATTCTCGTCGCGGCCGTCAATGACAAGTCTTCAAATTTCACGTGATATGAATACTGTAATCATTATGTTTAAATGCAATTATAATGTAATTTAAATGTACCCAAATTTCTGAATATCGCTTTGATGGGGACAGGGGCAACAAAGGGTTATAGCGGTCTAAAACACGTGCTTATTTACAACTTATAAAACAGAAAAATCAAGATATTTATTATACTGGAGATATTCATTTTATATCTGATGTTCTTCATAGTGTGTAATGAAGTATTTTTCAGGCACCTTCCCCTGTCTGGCAGTAGTAGCAAAACATGTAAAAATTATAAACTTGCATTAATCCATTTGCAGAGTAAAATTTCTCTGGGAAATAACTTGAAAATAAACCAACCATATCTTTGCGGTGGGAAGTCGAAGATTGTTTCAAATCCTTTTCTACAACATGAGTTGGAATATTTCATTTTTCAAAAATATCGATGTCGAAATGTTAATACATTCTAATGTGTGTTGGGTTTAGGCCAAAACAATTTTTGTTCGGTACCGTATTGTGTTGTACTTAGAGTCAAGAAGACAAAAAGTAGATTCAACAGCTTCAAGAAGAGGAATAGGACTGAGCTGGTTGATTTCTCTAAAACGAAGTTGATACTGAAAATTGATGGCATTTGTAATAAGATAATATGTAATACAATAGGATAGTCTTACAACAAACTGCTCGCTGTATCATCTATGCAGAGATCTCATAGAATAGTCATAGTGAGAGGATACGCTAGTTTCACATCAGCATGCAAAAGAACACTTTTTCATATTTTTCGAATTTCAATTAATCGTTTCCTTTCAGCAAACTTAATCATGCAAAAAGCTGCAGAAGAAATGAAGGCGGAAGCTAGGCGAAGAGCAGAGGCAAAAGAAAGTCCGCTTGAAACAAAAAGTTGGCAGTTTCAGTGTCGAAAGGAATGAACGAAAGTAAGAACTTCAGATCATTGATTTTTTAACGTTGCAGATTATTACACTGGAATTCTCATTTAGCTTCCTTGTGGGATATTAATCCTCTTTGATACAAGGGTGTGCTCACACCAACACATTTATGTTTGGTCATGTGAACACTATTGCAGCACATTAGTAAAGAACAACCGCAAATAATATTGACAAAAGTGCGAATATGTGGTTTTTACCTTGACAACTAAATAATGTAAGTTATTACGTGCACAAATTTTCATCCAATCAGGTGGTCACGATATATAAGCCATCAGTTTAGAAATCTACTGATGCCATCAGAGAGACCATTTACCGAATCTAGCAAAGACAATTATATGCAATGATAAAGTTCGAGACTTCGTTTACGAGGGATATCGCCCGCTTTTAAATGCAAATTTTAAAAGTGCGTTCACAACATGAAAAACTAATAGCTGATAGCTGACCTCCGTTCATCCTGGGGCGACCACACAGAAACAATGTTACGGCTAGCAAATCTCCTCAACACAGTAGTATTCACGCCCATTGAAAATTACCTTGGTCACTAGCAACTCACTCTCTAAACACTGTTTCTAATGCGATCGCCCCGTGGATAGCTGATTTGAAACCAACGTTCACATTTGAGAGTTGATGGATCAAGACAAATACTTGCCCCTCAGCTCTTCACGAACCACTCCTAAAAATTGACTCGTAGCAAGTAGAAGTGTCCTCAAAACTGGTGAGTAAGCTTCAAATTTAGCTGCTCTCAGAAACTTGGTTCACAACTATTATTGGCTTAAGTTTCCTTGCAGTAGGCTACTTGTCTGAAATTTGTCGGCTCAAATTCTACCCAATGTACAGATTGCCACTTATGGACGCACAGGAGATGTAGTAGAGTTAGAGGGAGCTTAGTTTTAGTTGAGTCGTCCTCTATGTAAACTCTCTCAAGGCCAGATGCGCTATTTTCAACTACAAATGAATAGCAAACTACCGGTCCAATTTCAAGTAGCGGGACTAGGAGCAGATTTGTGTTTACCCTGGTGCACTTGATGGGGACCTGCGGCGGTGGTTCAGAGGGCTCTGCCTTGTCTACTCGAGTTCAATCTTGTCGGCGAAGTTTCGTGTGTTGCTTTCTGATATCCGAAAGTAACTCCGTGTTTAACCCCTCAGGGTTGGTCACACCTGTCATCTGTGCCAGTTATACCTGATTGACATTTGAAATCGGACAATAAAAACTTTGATTCCAGCCTTCGATGTGACCAATCGCTCCACTGTCAGCAATCAGGTTTCATCTGTGAACGCACCTTAAGATTTAAGATTTTTTAACGAAATCATTGTATTTCAAAATGATTTGTGCGCCAGAAAGTAAATGTGAAGTAACACCTGGTGATAGAAATGCCTTAGATTAAGATAATGTCCTTTCTTTTTGTAGATGGAGCCTAACAAACATAATTTTCCTATAATTGCGACAGAATATCTTTAATAAACTGAGGTAAAAGTGATTTTGCTTGATTCACCGTGGTAATCTGATGGGTCATGTCTTTCATCATGCATGTTTTATTTGATGCCATTGGTTGTCAGAAAAGTATTTATTTTGAACACAGTAGAAACGCAACTTAAAGTGCATTTTGAACGTGCCTGCCACATTGTTAAACTTTTGGTTGCGCTAGTCACTAAACCTAACGAGCAGTGTTATGAGTTAGAGTTTGGTTAGCGGTTGGGAATAGAGCAGAGTATACACGCAACTTTCAGATTCGAATGGAGGCCGGTAGCCGATTCCTCCCGGAAGTTTAAAAGTCAGTCATTTACGATACGTTTCATAGTACAAAGTTTCTTTGAAAGTACGTGTGTAATTATTACAAATAGCGAAAAAGAAATTGAAAAATGTTTAACAAATGTTAATTAAATTAATAATTACTTGTAAATATTTATTAATATTAATAATTAACATATTATTAATAATTGATAATTAATTTTTAAATTAAAATATATATTATAATAAATAAATAATTAATGATATATTAATTATTAATAATTATCAATAATTATTAATAATTAATTAAATTAACGAATGTTAATGAATAAACTTAGTTGAGGCAAAGCAAACACTAGAAAATCGTCATCATATGTGGAAATTAGCGCAACGAGGACGTAATGAAGGCTCTTTCTGACATAATGATGTCATCTTCTAGATAGCAAATTAAAAGAATTGAAGAGTTTGATTTTCGATTGTTACCGAGAAAACATTTGGTAGCATCAATAGTATGATATTTGTCATTTTTATTCTTTTACTGTGGTTAAGAGAAAAAGACCATCTGCTGGAACGATATCGTATGTAAGGGCTCTGAAAATAGTGATGTCGATTACATATCTTTGCCGTACATGAGAACAGAGGAAATTTATTATTGAAAATTCTTCGGAGTATTCAAAATATATGAACAACTTATCGCATAAATTTAGCTAAATTGCAGCCACTTAAAAAACGCAAGCGTCTGCATGTCGAAAACTGTGACCTTTACTTTGAGGTTTCTACACAGAAATTTTTGGGACTTTTCCTTAAGTTGCTATTTTCAAACATATCAACTTTATCGACAAAATCTCATGCACAAAAGACTGATTTTTCTTTAAAATCTGAGTAAATCATGACAATCGTATAGTTTTAAAGAGATTCACAGCATTCGAAAATGATTTTCTCGCGTGCAATTATTGCACTTATAGGGAGCTGATACACATATAATCTATCTCGGTGTCTTATATATGTTAGTCAGCATTAGTCGCAAACATGCTTGATTCACTATTTTGTTAACATATTATCTTTTTTATTTTGTTATCTCACTGCTTAAATACCATTTAAGTCAGTTTGAAAATCAGTATAGAATGGTTTTAATCGAAGAAGTTTGAAGTTCCGCTTAAATAGCATTGTTAACAGTAAAATTAAAAAGCCTTGCTTTTTTTGAGTATTTTATTCCTGAATTTCCGAATATTCTGATTGCATCAAGAGCCCTTTTGTCCTCTGATCAGGAAAAATTCAGGACAAAATCCTTGGAAAATAGCAAGGCTTTTTGATTTTATATTTCAGTGTCAAAGTTTTGCATGTATAGCCATGCCTCCTTGATATATAGATGAGACATGAAATTACAGATCATAAAGTAGTTTCAAATGGGTCACAGTCTTCTTCTTTGACTTGGGTTGTAAAATACACTTACTGAATGCTAACATCTTTGTGGTGCAGTGAATAAATAATTCTAGAATATATTCCTGCAAGTCAATACTTATCAGACAACGATTTCGTTGGGTTATTTAATTCGATTGTTAATATGAAAAGTATTGATGGAACTTATTGAAAGTTGAGCAATAACTGCATATAGCGCAGTTCTGAAGGCTATATGAATTAGGATAGGTGATAATCACTTTCCTGACGAAGTATGCACCAGTCAAGCTCCTAAAATTACTTTATTTTTGATTAATGAAAAGTGATCAACGACTTCGCGTCATTGATTTGAAAAGAAGTAAAATCGTAGGCATGTCTTTGCTTTTCTTGTGAAGATTTACTCATGAATTTTACTCCGTCGAAAATGTTTCTTTTTTTCCCTCTACAATTTGGACAATTGGAATGATTCGTTTAAAAAACCGACCTTATCTAGCATCATTCGTATGGAAGATTCATGTAGAATAATCTTACTTAGTCCTACATTTTGTGTAATTGGCGCCGGGCCTTTGAAGCATTCGATTCAACATCATTTCATTATTGTGAGCCTACATTTGAGATAATGATCATCGTTTACATGATTCACAGGTCGCAACCCAGTAAAAAATTGTGAGACAGCCCTATCAATCAGTAACCAAGTAATCAAATCACAATTTCAGAAAAAGTCTGCAGAATGCCATCCATTTACAATATGTCAAACCAACTGAGCAGAAACATAGGTGCAAAGAAATTTGCTAATTTAAAATTGGATTTTTAACATGCGCTGTAAGAGGTCTCCATGGGCACAGTGATGCAAGCGCGCTTCGCCTAGCGATCTTTTGAGGCAGAGGTCGAGCCCCAGAAGTATCATTGGAAGATGCATGGCAGGGAAGGGACATCCGGGCTAAAAGATCACGAGCGCTCGAGATAAAAGTCTGACTATGTCATCACCCGTCCCGAAATCCCCAAAGTGGGGGAGTATTGACGACTTTATATATACGTGTAAGAAAAAACAATTTATTTTTTCATATTGATCTTTTTCAGGTCAGCTACAAAATTTGTTGCAGAGAATATCAGAAGAAAGTCTTACGGCTTTAGAAGAGGAAAAATACGATTGGAGGTTAAATTGAGGCGTCTCGGAGAAGAAAAGCGAAGGAGAAGGATGAGGAGGAAAAGAAAAACGAGGAAAAATACAGGAGGGGAAAGGAAAGGGAGGATAAAAAAAAGGACAGGACAAGAAAGGAAGAAAAGAACAAATGACAGGAAGGAAGGGAGGAGAGGAAAGGAAGAAAAGGAAGACCTCCCCAAGAGGTAAATTCGTCTTTCATTTTTGACAAGATTCCTTTGAACAAATTGATATGTAATTATTTCAGATCAATGAAAAAATCTCAAGGTGAACGATGTCAAAGGAAAATTGCTAAGTCTCGGTAATTTATGCTATTTTCTTGTTGATGATTTTAGATTTTGAATATATCAATTCATTGAAACTTGTTGCTTGGCACTCTAAACACGCTAATATGATAGGCTGAGACCAAAATGCTATCTAATCACTTATAGTCAATAAGCAATGACAAGCAGTCTTGATATGTCAAGAATACAACCAGCCAGAGTTGAGTGGAAAACAAGTGTCCAAATTAAGTAAATTTTATAGGTAATCAAAAAATTTTACTAACTTCAGTAAATTAAGCTGAATAAGGACGAAGTAATTATGATTAAGTCTAATACGATGTAGGCTCAGTATCATGTACATGTATAGAAGTAATGTATGATTTGACCCTGCACATTGACCATTGACACGACCGTTCTTATGTAAATTATGCGCAGGTATGGGGGACAAGATAAACAGGAATAGACATACAGGATAAACCCACAAGCCATAAGTCCGAGATGGGCAACAATTCTACTCTCATATTTCCAATAATGGCATACAGAAGGTCCATTTATTACATCTACAAGATTAAACAGAGTAACTATAAGTAGTTTCATTAGCTGAAAATGAATTGTGTTGTTCTGAGGGTATATTATCCGACGACTGCAACCCTCTAATTACACAGCATAGCTTAGAGTATGTACTGTCATGCACTTTCTATGCCATAGCACTATACCATGCTAATAAAGCCCATCCAATTTTCAATTTCAAAATGAACCCCACAAATATTCCATTGCCATAAGTCACATTTGGTCGCTATGTTGGAAATGCCGCGATCCAGTTTATAGTTTGCCACCTTTGATCCCCCATAATCCACCAACACTAAACCCCCCCCCCCCCCCCCCCCCCCCCCCCCCCCCCCCCCCCCCCCCCCCCCCCCCCCCACCCACCCCCCCCCCCCCCCCCCCCCCCCCCCCCCCCCCCCCCCCCCCCCCACCCCCCCCCCCCAACCCCCCCCCCCCCCCCCCCCCCCCCCCCCCCCCCCCCCCCCCCCCCCCCCCCCCCCCCCCCCCCCCCCCCCCCCTACCCCCCCCCCCCCCCCCCCCCCCCCCCCCCCCCCCCCCCCCCCCCCCCCCCCCCCCCCCCCCCCCCCCCCCCCCCCCCCCCCCCCCCCCCCCCCCCCCCCCCCCCCCCCCCCCCCCCCCCCCCCCCCCCCCCCCCCCCCCCCCCCCCCCCCCATCCCCCCCCCCCCCCCCCCCCCCCCCCCCCCCCCCCCCCCCCCCCCCCCCCCCCCCCCCCCCCCCCCCCCCCCCCCCCCCCCCACCCCCTTCCCCCCCCCCCCCCCCCCCCCCCCCCCCCCCCCCCCCCCCCCCCCCCCCCCCCTAGTTGTATACTTGTGCCACCACACTGATAGATACATGGTCTTACTGCCCAATTCGATCGAATTTTCATTGCATTGATCAATTATCTATTCTTATCGAGACTACACGAACAAAATTTGTGCAACAATAAAAGATATAAAAATGTTGTAGGCATCTCTTGAATTCAATTTTTACCCAAACTTATCATAATTATTAAATAATTTTTTATTCCTGTTTCTATACCTCTACTTGGGATTCGAGGATATTGTGGCTGTATGCAAGGTGGCACGAAAAATTGTCTTCATCTATCACTCAGAAAGTCCTCCAAGGAGTGTTTTAAATAGAGCATTGGATTTTTGCATTTTTCTCTTTCCATAGAAAACTGAGTAGGCTACTTTGTATCCATTGAACATTGTAGTTGTACTTTTGATTGAATCATTTTTTCAAATATTGACCCAATCTTCCGGACATATTCGTTATAGGCATGTAGAGCAGCCCTGATGTTGTTGGTTGCCTGAGGGGTTTGCTGGCGCGGTTTATTGCGGTTACAACGCACCCCTATACTCACCTTAATGTTGTGAGCAGAGATCGCGTCGGGAGATGTTGTTTAGGGTGAGCGAGCAGCTTTCTACGCTAAGATGAAGAGGGCCGTTGAGTGTGTTATGCTGCGAGAGCGGTTGCGGGGGTGAGATGAGGGTAGAGGTGAGGTTGGAGGTGGGGGGGGTTTTTTTTGATGTTGAGAGGAGAGGGCGTGTGGGGTGAGAGGAGAGGGTGCTCGGTTATGCTGAGGCGGTGACTGCAGGGTCGAGGCGAGGGAGGGGTCGTGAGGGTGAGGTACAGCTGAGGTGCGTCGGTGAGCAGTGTGGGGGGTGGCGGGGGGAGGAGGGTGGGGGCTGCTGTTTCCCCTCCCCCCCCACCCCGGTAGGGTAAGCCGGGGCTTGAGGAGGTGTAGTCGGTGTTTGCTGACGTAATTGTGATAGCTGCGTGCTGAGGAGACGAGGGGCGTGCAGTGGATTGGAGTGCAAAATGAGGGGGCAGTGGCGTGTTTGGTTCGGGGGGTGGGTCGTGCGGTGCTGTGGTGGGAGTTGAATCTGCTCGTGGGGGGAGCTGGGTAGAGTTCGCTATGAGCGTTTATGTGCTGATCGCTGAGCTGTGTCTACAAGACGTTTGAAGCTTTGTATGAAAGACGTTAGTTAAGTTCAGTGTATCTAACATTTTCGAGATTCTGTAAGAGAAGCTCGCTAGCAGGTTTTGTATTGTGAGATGCAGAAGCATAAGCTGCGTTGAGAGGGGCTGGCGAGTAGATGGGTGGGGGGTGTGGCTTGTCAGGAAGGTTTGAGTGGGAGGGCGGTAGCTGGTTGATTACAGAGCTTTAAATAGCCAGATGTAGCAGCTTTTTTGGGGAGCTTGCTTTTGGAGGCCACTAACCACAGAGCGGTTGTATGGAGAAGATATGTTTAGATAGTAAAGAAGCTGGTGTCGGCTTTGGTTATCAGCTCCTCTTAGCTTCTTTCGGTAGCCTTAAGTTGTAGTAAGACCAGCTTGCGTAAGAAAAAAGCTTTAGAGTGTGAGAAGCTCTTTAAGCCTTTAAAAGCTTTAAAGTAGCTTTAGCGGGTGTATTTTATCCTTGATAGTGCTTTAGGGAGTTTGTACTTTTTGATTTGCGAGTATTTTGGTTGTGTAGAGCAGCTGGTGTTGGAAGCGCCAGAGCAGCGTTGCGGCGTATATAGAGAAGAGCGTTAGACAGCCTGTCGTTTATGATTAAGCTTAGAGTATTTAAGGCGCTTATATATACTTTTTTGAATTGTCAGCGTTTTTGAAGCTTGTTTTTAATTTAAGCTGTTTTATTATAGTTCTGAGATTCTTTCTGTGAGCTTATTTTTTGAGCTTTTCACCAGCATGAGAACAGCTTATCATCTTAAGTTTTCTGAAGCCCAGCGTCTTAAGATGTGAGCTGAGGAGCAGAGCTTTTTAGAAGCAGCTTTGTTTTTTTAAAGCTTTGCGCTTATCTTTTTTCTTTTATAAGTTAGAGCCGCTTAAAGCAAGAGGCTTATACAACACTAGCTTATCTCTGAAGCTTTAGAGCCTGTAATTAAGCCTGGATTGCCATTTTACGTGATTTTCGCGGTTAAGCATTTTGTGATAAGCAAGCAGCTCTATTTTATTTGTTCTTTTGGTTTTATTTTTACTTCTTTTTCTTATGAGCTTATAAAGCAAGCATTTCGCAGAGCTTTAGCACACTAGAGTTAATTTCAAAAGCTTAATCAAAGGCTTGTTTACTTAGCTTAAAGCTTGTATACAGACCAAATTCAGGCCATTTATTTGCTTGAATTAAGCGCTGTGGTGAGTGAGCGTGTTTTTTTGTATTTTATATGAAGCCTCTTTTTTTAAGCGTGTGATTATTAAGTTTAGTAGTTACCCGTTTGTTTAGGAAGCAGTTTAGAGCAGACTTATTCTGTGTCCAGCGTATGAAGAGGTGCTGTGGGGGTTGGTTGCGTCGGGCGCGATGAAGCAAGGTAGAAGGTTGTAAGAGCGCTGGTATGGCCGTAGGCAGGGTATGCTGAGAGGGTAGCATTTAGGGAGGGATAGGAGTAGTTTGTTTTGAGAAGCGTGTGAGTAATGAAGCGAGGGGTGAAACGGGAAGCTGGTGATTGGGCGGTCAGCTGAGGTTGTAATGTAGTGCTGGTGGCGTGAGCCGTTAGGGTGGAGGTTATGTGGTATTGGTGTCGGAGGTGTTTGTTTTTATTAGAGATGAAGTGCTGTGCTAAAGAGAAGGCGTAGTCGTATTTTGCTGGAAGGCTTAAGGCTTAAGTATAGAGGGGGCGGTGGGGTGGCTGAGTGTGGTTGGAGGGGAGGTGTGTGGGGGGTTGGAGTAGGGGTTTTGTGGTTGGGTTGTTGTGATTGCGGCTCTATGTTTTGTTGTGGGCCTCGGAGGAGGGGGCGCCCGGGTTCGGGTTGAGGAGGCGGTTAGGGGGAATTCAGGGGGCGGGTTGAGGTGTGTATATATAAGCGTGATGGCGAGGGTGAGGGGCAAGAGCCATAGATGGCGTAGTTGGTGTATGAGGGGAGGGGGGTGAGCGGGGTGTGGTGGTGGGTAGAGGGGATTGGTGTCTGGTGTGTGAATGTAGGCTAGGTCGGGAGTTATTGCTGAGCGCGGATGGGGTGTCTGTTGAGGGGGTGGGTTAGTGGGTTTGTGCGGGTGCAGTGTGAGGTCTAATAGGATGGAGGGACTGGGAGGGGGTGTGTTGTTGATCGCGGGAGGTTTGTTGATTTTTTTTGGGGTTGATGGTGAGGGAGGGGGGTGCCAGTGGGGGGTTTTGTTGAGGGAGGTTTAGGAGGAGGTGTTTGTTGAGGTGTGATTGGGAGGTGTGGGGGGGCGCCGGGAGTCAGGTTTGGTCGGGGTCGTTCAGTGATCTGAGCGACGGTGTGTGTGCGGTGCGGCGTCTCGGCCGAGCCGGGGGCTGCGGCCGACCGTTGAGGGTGTGTTGTGGTGGAAGGTGTACTCGGGTCAACCGGGGGCGGGGGGTGGGGTCGTAAGTTAATTTGGGTTATGAGATGGTGATGTTAGAGAGTTCTGTGTGTGAGGAGTTGGTGTTGTGTGCTGACTGATGTTTTGAGGGGTGGTCGGTGGGTGTTATGTGATTGATGAGGGGTCGGGTGCAGCAGGTGGGGTGCTTTGATGAGGTTCGTGGGTGAGGGGATGGAGGTGGGTGGGTCGTATAGGTGTGTGCCGTGGGTGGTGGTTTCGGGTGGTCTGTGTGGTAGGTTGGGTCGTGTGTTGGGTCTTTGCTATGTAGGGTATTGTCTTGAAGAAAAGGTGGGTGGATTTTGATGCAGCTGTCTGAGGAGGGGGGTGGCTGGGACGGGAGTTTATGGCTGAGTTGATCGGGATCTAGTTCAAGCTGGTAGTTTTTGTAGTAGGCCTTGATTACATAGTTGAATGATGGCTGCCTTTAGTGGTAGACGTTACATGAATTTGTTTGTGTGGTTGAGAGACTTTAATAATTAATTTTGCTAGTTATTATGGGCTGTTTGATGTTAGGCTTCTGAGAGTTTTAGTGGAGTGCAGTTCATTTGAAAAAGGCTTTGTTTTAGCGTGTGAAAAGGCCTTGTAGGCGTATGAGCGTGGTTGAAGCTGTATTAGTGCTTGTGGAGGACGGTGTGTAGATGATGGGGGAAAGGGACTGACCAAGCAGGTGCGGTTAAGTAGATGGGTGGAGCGTGGCTTTTTTGGAGTATTAGCTTAGGATAGCGGAGTCGGAGTGAGATTCTTTGCTTTGTGAGAGGGGCGAGGGTGGGAGTACGGTTATATACTGTCCCAGTTATTACACTCGACCAGTATTTTATGGAGTAGTGTATTAGGGCTGGATTTACTGGTTGACTTTGTGAGATTAGCATGTTTTCAATTAATTTTGGTTGTAGGAATACCGTTTATTACCCCATTTATAGCTTCTTTTGTTCGCCGGGTTAGGACGCTCTTGTTTATTTTTATACTATTTAATTAGTTGTGTATATTCTTTTAAAAGCTTAGCTATTTTATTATATTTTACTGTAGCCTTTTAGTTACCGTGTTGAAGTAGTTGAGTACATTCCTTTTGCCTGTTGGTTTAAATGAGATTTATTATAAGAGTCCAAGATTTGAATCTTGTTAAACTCTCAAGCTGTATTAAACCTTTATATATTTACTGTAATACCTTTCATTGTATTTTAGCTTTAATTATACTTGTGTTAGCTGAGAAAGTGTAGAATTTGTTTAGGGCTTATTATTAGTTGGTGCTTGTCTTCTGTGGGTGTTTCGGGTGTATTCAGTTTGATTATTATGTATAAGTTACTTATTTATTGTTGTGTAAGGCGGTATGTGCTGGAAGCTTAAAGATGATATAAGAGATGCTGTTATTTTATTCTTTTTTTTATTCATTTTTTAATTAAGGTTTTTTTAGCGTATAACTAAAGTTTTAGACAGGATTTTGAGCTCTTTTTTTTTTTATATAAAATTCTTTAATTTATTGCAGGCTTTAATTTATTGACTATTTTTTTTCTGGTATTTCGCTTTTTTATAGCTTATACTTTTTATTAAAGCATGATACAGTTCTTTTCATGCTTTTAGGTTTATTGATATAGCTTTGTATCTTTTTTATTTAATTAAAGCTTTATAGCCTTATTATTAATTTCTTATTTTATTAACTTTTATTAAATATTAGTCTAGCTTTTAGCTTTTTTAAGCTTTTATTTACGCTTTTATCTATATTAGTTTTTAATTTTAATTTTATTATTTATTTTTATATTTTATTTAAATTTATTATCTTTTATTTATTTATATTAATCTTTTCCGCTTTATTTTATTTTTAATCATTATTATTTAGAAGGCCCATCTATATATTTTCTTATTTTTTATTTATATTTATAGCTTCTTACGCTTAAATATAACTATGTTTATTTTATCGTTTTTATTTTTTTAATTAATTACAATTTATGTTTGTTAGGCTTCTTAAGCTTTTAGCTTTACATACAACAGACCATATAATTTAATAATATATAATTATTTCATAATAAATAATAATTACACAAAAAAAAAAAAAAAAAAAAATTATTCCTTTTTTTTTATATTTTATTTCATATGTTAAATTTTTTCTAGATGTGAAGATTGTTTCGTTCGCTTTATTCGTTCCGGCTCTATTTTTAATAAAAGTTTACATCACGGTATGTTAAAACTCATGTTCCTAAATTAATTTGGACTTGTATGCTTTAATCTAAGTGGTCTTGTCCAATGGTGATTCAAGCACCCGTCCTCGAACAAGGAAAAAAAAAAAAAAAAAAAAAAAAACGGGGGGGAAAAAGGGAAAAAAAAGGCTAGCTGAAGCTTTTCCTTGCCTTGACCGCCGAACAGAGGAGGAGAGGAGGAAAGGGAATTTTCTAGCGACTGGTTTTTGATATTTTATTTTGATTTTTTAGTGGGGAAAAAGTTGGAGGGGTTTTAACGTGAAAAAAAAAAATCAATAGAAATAGAAAGCCCCTCTCCCTCTCTCCTTTGGTCTTACCCTTTACTTCTTCTTACTCGTTGTTTGGTTTTCAAAAGCATATGGAACATTTATTGTTGAATAATTATTCTTATTTTTCAGCGTTCAAACCTGTTCTAAAAGAAGGGAGGTTGAACAACGACCGAATGTAAGCTTGCCTTCGAATTCCGAAGGAAAAGAAAGCGCGGGGATACCGGCTCATTAGCCGATTTCAGAAATCAGCTCAAGTCCACTGGGAACAAAACAAAATACGCCCACCTCGAAGGAAAAGAGAAAAGACCGAGGTAAGGGAATCTTTAATCTTTGATCGATTCTCAGTAATGAATTATAGCAAAGATTTGTTTTTATCTGTTCGCATGTGAGGTCTCTTTGCGGTGGGTTGCGTGGATGCGGGTCAAATGTTTTGTTTTATTTTTATTAAACAATTTGAAGGATAGAAATTTTATTAGAATCCCAAGGCTTGTTGATTGCTTCTTCTCACATATATATATATAATATATATATATATATATATTTACAATTTTGGAAATGATTTTTATTTATTTTTTTAATTTTTTGGTTGCGATCGATCTGCTTGCGCTCGCCTGCTGACATCTGCGTGCGTGTCCTGAGGCTGCGGCGATGCCACCGTAGTGTAAAACTACGCTGATCCATTTTCCAGGGCTGGGAGATTGGGATTGGTTAAAAACCGGTTTTAGCCGGTTGGTTTTGCGGTTTTGCACTTTCTCCTTAACCGATTAAAATCGGTTACAAACGTAGTTGATTAGATTTATATTGTATAATGAAATCGATTGAACTATAGGATTACCACTGGTTTCCATGGTCGTAGAGATAACTAGTCTCCGTATTTTTCACAAATCCATTCAAATTCATTCATCGCAATTCGCAATCCTTTTCCTACATAACTCCTAGCAATATTCACCCTTACAACGTTAGCGTTTACTGTGGATTGATCTTGAAGGCTATATCCACTTTTTTATCCCATTGTGTTAGTGTGTTATTCTTTCGGGTATCTGGGTTATCTCTGCCAATACGTAAAATTACCAGCATTTCAGCAAACGTCCATCTTTAACTCCTTTAATCTAGGGAGTAGGGTTAGAAGAATAGAATTGAAGCATAAGCTTTTCAACTTTCATTCATACAAGCTGCGTCCACCCATTAGCGCAGCCAGCATTGGTTCGGCAGTAAAAGGCCAAAGCTTCTGCAGCAACACGAACATCCTTTTGATACCACGGAATCTTCAAAATAGTGCCGCGATCATCAGGATTTGGAACGCATTTATTTTCAGGATGAATACCAGTGATAAAAAAGCGACATAACAATCATTGTAAGAAAGAAAACTCTTACTTGTCTGGGGGTTGGTAATGGAACCTTAATTTTTCATCCGAAAAATAACACATCTTCTGTCAGAGCCTCAGAAAACCGTTAGGCCAGTCAAGCAAAATTAGACGAAGGAAGTTGTTGACCTTTCTTGTTCAGATGCCAAAACAAGAAAAAGGTTGCGCGCTCCTTTCAAAGGAAAAAATATACCTCAGAAAATGTGCAGTATAATCAAGGACTTGTAAAAACAGAAAGGGCATCATCGTGTCGGAGCGGGCTTCTGTTCTTGTGGAGCACAAGCTATAATGCAACTCTGCCTGTTTTTATCGTTGCGTGCATTTACAACCTCTCTCGTTTCGTGATGATGGAAGTGCTTTACGTGAAAACTTATTGTTAATTCAATTGAACCAAAATTTTTCTACCAAAATTTTCCGGTTTTTTGTCTATCTAAAAAACCTTAGGCAACTAAATATATTACCAGTAATATCCTCATTTAACCGGTTTTAACCGGCTAAAAATATAGGTGGTTGAACCAGTTTGCAAAAAAAAATTCACCTGGCCGGTCCCAGTCCTGCCATTTTCTGTTTGTCGTCAGTCATATGGTTGTACATGCTTAGTTTTATCAATTTTTTAGCCATTATTCTTGAATCAACTGTTATAAAACACCTGAGCTGAGTGACTCCACTTTGTTTTTATTTTTTATATATTATTACCCCCCCCCCCCCCCCCCACCCCCCCCCAATATATCCCACCCCCACCTTTATCCCCCCCCCCCCCCCCCCGTCAGCAATTTGTGAGTAGAAATGTGATTGATGCGTAATTTAGAGATGATACAATGTGTGATAGGGAAGGTAACAATGTTTCTCGGCAATATTTGGTTATCGGTGTGTATGAAAGATATATATTTTAAACATATCTCAGTTAAGCGTGTAAACTATAATGCGCATCCATAGCAATATTGCTGCCCGCTACATTGCTGACTAGTCCATTTCAATTTCGTATACGCGCCCCTACATCATTGCCCTCAAAACTCCATAATGCCATATTGTGAACGATTGTGGACCCTGTATGTAAAATACAAATATGCAAAATGCCCCTTGTGAACAATTGTGAGCCGGAATTGTTCTCAGTTTTGATCATGGTACTATTATTTCTGATGAGTGGTGGTTTAGCAACAGCATGCCTCAGATTGATATGATCCCACTGTGGGTCGTCCACTGTAATTCATTGTTTGTAGTGATAACGCCAACCACTAGAAGCTACGTAGAGTAGTAGCATACTTAGTTCGAAAGAGTTGGAGGACACATGCCGATAAGGAAGGGAGGGAAGACAAGAAATGGCATCATTTTTTGGACATCCTTCAGGGATGGCCCCCTGCTGGAAACCTATTTGGGTCAGCAATTATACAAAATAGCCACAGAAAACCACATTGATATTAGAGGAATAACTGTTCCCCGTCTTGAAACTGATAACGATGAATAGAGAATTTTGAAATCGATGAAGCATCATCCCCATTCATGGCACATTTTGATTACAGGGTCACAAGAATCCCGACTGGCGCGAACATTTGAAATCCGCGAAGGAGGGTGAACATGATCCTGAACAAGGAGATGCCGAAGGAGGTGGATTAGAAAATTCCGAAACCGCAGCCGAAGCTGTGGTTGAACTAGATGAATGACAGCTGTTTTGAAATCTCTATTTATATGTATTCATATTTATTCGTATGAATTGTTTAATTGATTTCCCCTGTGATCGGTATTATTGGACCCGTGGTGCTTCTTTTATCGGTGAACTCTCTTACGCTAATATGCAGATTTTTCAAACAATCTATATTATTCTTTCTCGAAAGCTGATTTTCCGCACTTCGAATGACGCTCATGACATTATGTGATATTAAAATGCTGTACATATTTCGATATTGTGTCTTTGACAATAGAAAGACTTCGTCAGCTTGTTATCAAAATGAAAAATGAAACCTTTTGCAGTTTCATTTTCCGTTGAGCGTTCTTTGGACTTTCGTCTCCAAAGGTACCCTTTCTCAGAGAATAAAGTACTTTGCTGGTTTTTGCAGACTTATTCTTCCTGAGAGTGAAAACTCTACTCAACTGAGTCAGTTCAATAGATCGAATAGACTTCTATATACGGGGACATTGAAATCGACAGAGTAAATTTTGTCATCTGAATCATCGCTGGGATTTTCTTCTCAAAAGTCATAAAACATCAGTATACATCAGCACTATCGTTTTTTCATAAGTATCCGCCGGTCGTTGAAGTCCGGTTACCGGCTTCATCTGATTAAACCTGCAGCATTCCGACTTCAGATCGATTCCAGCTTGGTTTCCGGTCAGTCAGTCAGTCTAAATGTGAAATTAAATTTGAATATTGAATCATAATAATGCCTATTTCATTCAAATTAGCCTGTAGGTCTGTTTCTCTCTTTAGCCACGATCTTATCATCTACACATCTGCACATAATTTCGACAAAAAAATAATAAAGACCCCTCGTAGACCTTGTATACACATGATTTTCAGTGCTCTCCCAATATGCAGAACTCTGCAGGAGGATTGTGATTGATGAAGGAAATGGTTATGATAATCATTGCTTTCGTTTGATTGGGTTATCATAAAAACATTTATATTCTTACAAGTACTTAACTATACGCTCATTATATTCGCGCACGCTGTTTTCCACGTTCAATTGTTCAATACGTCATTACAACTTTGTAGAAGTACTTGCAACCGCTAGCACTTTCTCAAAACACACCTGTAGAACAGTAAAATAAATAACACGAGATTATTTGCATGTAATCTACATGAATAAATAAATAAATACGTGATTACTGAAATGCATGTAAAGTCAATGTAGGATAGACAAATATTTCTCTCATTTTACAAAAAAGTCTAGTAAATCAATCAAAAATGTATACTAACTGAACCAGTGAACGAAGTTAAATAAGCTCTGCATTTATCTGTGCAGTCAAGATAAAGGCTCCAGCGGTCGGGAAATTGTCATTATCATGGAATTTCCGAAAGCTATAGCTACATCCTGGAATCGATCACTTCAATTCATCTTTCTGCAAGACATGGTCGCTCGTTAAAATGTATATTCAAAGAAATATGTTTTTAAAAATGTTTGAAAAAAAACCATAGCTTCGCTTTATTTTTTTCATATTCCTGTATTTCACTGTGCATTTATTAAAGAATACTTCGACAATTTTTCTCGATTATATATCGAAGTAAACATACTTATAACAATTTTGCGAGCTTTCAATCCAATTACAAAGAGCGAGTACAATATATGGCAGTAAAACAACTGTCAACAGACGTAATTATCTGTGAAACCCAGCTCATCTGCACTGGCAGCAGACAGCCATAGATACTAGGCCACATAGCTAAAACAATAGAATTATATTACTTGCAGAAACTGCTTCTCCATGCGAATGGACAATTTTCACTCCATCATCTCTAATGAATGCCTTGTTCTTCATGATGTGAATGACTTTCTTTAATTCGTCGTCGCATCAATTCTTCTCTCTATCAATCACACGAAAATAGTTAAAATTGATCCGTTGTCCTTCTACGTGGCTGTATTCTGCGATTGCTGATCTACGTTCTGATATCGTTCTCGTGCCTCCTTCTTCCTTGTTATCGCCTTCACGGTGGGTTGGAATGGAGAATTTTAGTTCAAAAAAATTGTCCAAGCTAATATGATACATTTTCTGAATCCTAGAGTGTCAGCATTTCAAATCTGTTTTCAAGAAAAATCGTAATTAAATTTGTCCTTTTTTGGCTAATACCCAAGAATTCAAAAAATGGCCGAGTTGTATGATGACATTTTGACCTATCAATTGGCTACCCAGCCTTGTAATCACCTGTGCAGGCTATCATTAGTGCATTGACAGCAAAATACATTCAATACTTGCTTAGTACTAAAAAAGAATTAAAGGAGTAGGCACGTACAATTTATAAGTAGTACTTATACAATATCAGTGCATAAATACCTTTTATAAAAACGGAATGTAAACATATTTTTAATGAACATATTATCTTCCAAATTACTTATGTGCATCCCATGACATTAGGAAATAAAATGTTATTTATAACTTTCGAACGCAAGTACAGCATATTCCTGTATACATGCTCAATGCTCATGTTCTTAGTCATTTATAGAGTTTCAACAAACTAAAACCTATGTGTGCATCTATTTGAGTCGTGTATACATTCTTAAAACCCAATGATTTCTGATTGCACTCAAAACATCAAATTAATAGTAGTGAAAACTGTGCCCTACTTGCGATGGATGGGTACATGTATAATTTAGTGTTATCAATAGGTACATGGATAGGAACATGTATAATTCAGTGTTATGAATAGGAACTTGTATGAGATCTGTTTTACTGGATAGGTACATGTGTTTGGTACAATCGGTTGAGTACACTGTGTTTCGGAACGTCTATGATCAGTAATGGGCAAAAGACCGTTCCAGGCCACCATAAAATTCAAAAAAATAGTATCTTTAAAAACGACATAAATTCATGAATTTGAACCCTTTTTCAGGTTTTTAAGACCTAAATACATGAATTTAGTCCATTCAAAAAGTACCATTTTTGAAAAAATGGTACTTTTTAAAAACGACATAAATTCATGAATTTGAACCCTTTTTCAGGTTATGAAGACCTAAATTCACAAATTTGGGCGTTTTTAAAAATACCCAATTTTCAAATTTTTCAAAATCTCAAATTTGAGAATTACAATTTTTACCTTGAAAATCATGACCGTTCTAGGACACTAAAAAATTATAAAAGTTGAGAATTTCAAAATTTGAGAATTACAATCGGGCGAAGCCCTAGAACCTTCGGTTCGATTTTCACCCTCGCTTAAATCATGACCGTTCCAGGACACCGAAAAAAATCATAAAAGTTGAGAATCTCAAATTTGTGATTATGACATTTTTCATTGCTTAAATCATGACCGTTCCAGGTCATGTAAAACCGGACACGAAAATCATAAAAGTTGAGAATTTCAAATTCATGAATTTTATCCATTTTTCAGGTTTTTAAAATATATCATGTGACTAATAATATTTCTTTAAAAATGGAAGAAACAAAAATGGAAGGAACTTCAGAAATGAATGAAACAAAAGTGGAAGGAACTTCAGAAATGGAAGAAACAAAAGTGGAAGGAACCTCAAGAATATATCCTTCGTTATCTCAATTAAACTTTTACGGAGCAGCGTGTCTTCTTTCTTTCTTTCTCTCTCTCTCTCTCGTTCCTGTCTGTTACAGGAATATTGTATTCACAATGCATTCTTTAAAACAATTGCTTGTCTTCAATGAGAATAATTCCCATATGCTTTTAATAGAATGACCTTGAACGCTAATGGAAAAATACACCAACTGTCGCGCCATGTCGACAGGTTTATCGACAAACTTTCTGACATCGGCGCGACAGTTGGTGTATTTTTCCATTCAAGCAATGTCGCATGAATGATTGTTATTGAAACCAAAATGAAGAGAAATGCTCATTCATTTCTCTTCTCTCTCATATGTCTATTGTGTTTAGATTGTATTTGTTCTTTTGTTCTCATAGTGTGAATGAGATTTCACAACTCGCATTATGCGCTATTGTCTGTGATTTCCTTCACCCCTATCAGCTGAAACAATTTTAGCAGCTGCTACACGCTAATTCTTTTGAGAAAGTTCTGAAATAGATTTTATTCCATTTTAAAATGAGAAACATTAGAGACATTTTAAAATATACGGCAAACAAAACCACATTAAAATTTCGATTTAAATGAGATTGCTAAGCAATTGGGAGTAAAGAATTTTCACATATTGATGAGTAATGAATTACTATTGATAAAATATGCGCGAAACACTAACACAATGCAACAATGTAACGTTTAAATTTAGATTAAATTAAATCATTTCAAAATTGAATAAGTAGTAAAGAAAGACATCATTAGAGACCAGTTTTAAATCAATACCCCCCCCTTCTGACTAAGTAGTAAGGAAAGTCATCATTATAAAAATGTTTTAAATCAATACCCCTTCTGACTAAGTAGTAAGGAAAGACATCATTAGAGAACAGTTTTAATTTCCAATTACCCCTGTCTTCTAGGGGCTCCTCTTAAGAAATTTTTTTATTATAAAAATGGAGCAACATAAATGAGTTTTGAAATTATATGGAACAAAGACAACAACTAATTTCTACCTAAAGAAAATCGCTAATCGATTAGTAATAAAGAATTTTCACATATTGATGAGGGATTAATTACAATTCCTAAAAAATAGGCCATCAATAACTGTAAATTTCATAACAAATCTTCATACGTCAATGAAAAAGGTGTACATTGGTCAGCAGGCGTTAAAAATATCAGCAGAACTATTATTTTGATCGCCGGAGGCTGAGAACTATTGGTTTCCGATTCATACGGTTTGCCCCCTACAAATGAAGTAAAAGAATTACTTGGAACGGGAACATACAATACATTTCAAATTCAAAAACCGGGAAACAACTTATTGTGGACAATTATGTCTTTATGTTTTATTTAAATTACAAAAGGAGTACCATTTCTAGATATTATGTTAGAGTTAAACAATCTATAACTCAAGCGAAGCTAGCTAAAGCGCCACCTAAAGGTTAAAGCTCTGTTTTCTGTAATTCATTTTGATAAAAACGACCTCTGATATCCTCATTATCTAAATCTTTAATTTCATTAAGTAAACGGATAAACTTTGATTTATTTTACAAATTTCAAAATATCTCTTTCGTCAGTCAGTATCCGACGAAGCCCTTTTCATATTTGATCTTACTATTTAAATATTCTAAACTCTCTATCTCC
>CAJQUW010000928.1:68172-142358 GCA_907163375.1 Prostheceraeus crozeri | reverse complement strand
AGTTCTAGAGTAAAATTGATGATTCATGTATATTCGATTCATACCACTATATACCAATGATATAATTCAGTGTTGCTCGCTACTACCCTCATCGAAGACATCTTCGATAGGTAGCTTCAAGTAATATAGCGAATCATAGCAACTGTTTCTACAAAATGGATGTCCAATTTCACAGTATCGCGATATGAATTCTTGCCAACGAATGCAAAAAAGTTTTTCGAAAACATTCTGTTAGTCCTTATGAGATAGTATTTTTTCGGGCTTTCTGTATGCGGATTTTTAATATTTTTCACGCTTTTATGGACATGTCCATCAAACAGTTTTGTGAACAGTGAACTAAAAGTTTAAACTCTTGAAGGTACATGTACATTGTACAGTCTCTATCCTTCATAATAAAAGTTCAAATTGTCTAGAATTAAATGGAAACTTTAAAAAGCAATAGAAAACTTTCTATGTGCTAAAGAATTTGAAACAGACTTACACAGGCCTCCTTTACTTTCTCGCTAATCCTTGCAAGTGACTCTCATCACACTTCAACCGTTCGTCTCTGATAACTCTTACGGAGTTCTTTACAACAATATGAAAAAGAGATTATGTACATGTAGATGTGCAACAAAATTTGGTAAAAATTGCGATCACTGAATTTCTAAAAATTGAATCTCCTTTTACACATATGCATATATTTTGTTTGTATGTCTTAGTATTCCTGATGAAGGATAAGAGCGGCTGTTCAACTCCTATCCGAAAGCGGTAGAATAGACATTTAATATCATCTTCGAGATTTGATTACGACGTTCTCGCAAACATCATATGCCTACAATTATATCATTAGCATCGTCAATCGATCTGTCGTTCGGAGTTGTTTAACTATATATGAAACTCGACATCTCCAAATTTGTGATGTCTCCTCGACTGATGCCAGAAGAAGGTATTTCGTGATATACAAGTGCACTCGGCGTACTCACATTATCAAAAAGGTAATCCAGATATTAGCGCTCAAAAGGTTGTCATACCAGGTGTTTTCCTTCGTGGTAGATTTCTTCTTTATCTTTCTATGAGTACTAGGTATAGTGTCTGTCTTGCAGTATTCATGGCTTGATTTCTATTAGCTCATCATTAGATGTCCCAAGTATCTATTAATGAATAATTCAAATTGGATATCTAAGTTTGCATCTAAATTTGTTTCTCTTCTAGAGAAATTGGACGAAAGGCATTTGTGCTAATCAGATCTTAACTGAATTTCGTGGTTTGACTTTAACTACAAAATATCACTACTTATTAACGCCAGTATTGGACGAACGATTAAACGTCAGTTTGGAAACTATATTTAGGCCCCCTAACTGTAGCAAAGAAAGAGTTTTCTTTTATTCTATTTTGTTCAAAGTGCCTGAGCGTATCATGAAGGTAATAAGATTCAAACGATGTCACCACTAACCTACTGTACAAATTATATGCAAGATACACAACATCTGGACGTTACTCGGCTTCAAAGCATTCTCCTCTCTGCACGTAATTCGCTGACACGAAAATTACATGCCGAAACATATACCAAATCAAAATACAAGTTGAAACAAACATCCGATACGAGATTCTCGTATGCCTACAAATCCGGTATGATTTCATACGAAACTCACTTACTTTCGCATGTAAATGGTGTTAGGGAACGAACTATTCACCTGTGATTGGCTGTTTTACACTGAAATACAGTTGTTTGGTATATAGCACAAAATATACATGGGGCCGTTAAGACCGATGAATTCTTCAACGATAATTAATTCATTAATCTAACTGTTTATTCAAATGAAAACGCAGCACGATTGTATGACAGAATATTATAAAGTTTTTATTTCGAATCAAAGAACACAACATACATTGGAAGTATAACAAATATTGCAAAAAAGTTAAACATAGGAAGTACCACTAAACTTTACGAACTTGATGTTCTCTTATTTTCGAAATGACCACCTCCTTCACCGATACTATTGTCGATCCTCTCACAAACGGCTGAACAATAGCAGAACAAAGAGTTTGATCAAACCTCGAGAAAATATTGATGATTCTCTCACCTGAGATGTTCTAGTCCCTCAACCTATGGCTAAATAAACACGCAATCTCGTAGCAATTCCCCAAACTTGAGAAATACCATGGGGCAAGGTCCTGGGCTATCCACGAGGAGGCCAATCAAGTGAGCCTCTCCGACCCATCCATCTGTCAGGAAAAACGCATTCAGAAGATTCTACATTCGATCATAAAGCGGTGGAGCTCCCATCTTGCTGCCATCACATATCACGCCGTCCCGACAATCCCATTTCATTAAGTATCCTGGTATGCAAAAGTCTCAAGCAAGTGAAAATAAGTTCACCAGTAACAGTACTGGGAAAAATAAGGTCCAATTACAGCATTAGGCAAATTCCACCAAACATCCAATCCTATGCTATTCACACTTTTCTCAAACACTTCTATAGGATGTTCTTCTATCATGATAAAAGACACAATTATGGCTGTTCACATGCCCATTGAGTTTGATAGTGGCCTCGTCGGTCCACAAGATATTCACGTCATTAGCGAATGCCTGTTCAAAATGTTCACAGAATTCTAATCGGCGATCATAATCATCCTCGAGAAGTTGATGGAGCAATGTTGGTCTCCAGATCTTAAACATAAATCTTTTAAGATGCGTCTTAGGGACGTTCGCTAAAACTAAGCGCATCAGAAAGACCCCGGCTTGAATACAAGTTTTCATATGCAACCTACTCGAACAACTTTGTTGAGTCGAAGCCACATCCACTGATTCGGATGACCGGAACGTTTTCTTATCAAGAAAGCTTACCTGTTTTTTTTCCCTCCAATTTTTCGATAAGGTCCGTAACCGTATTCCATCTAATAGTGTTTCCAAGTTCTTCCTGGAAAGTTCGACAAACCGAAGAGATGTTGTTTGTAGAATAATATCACTTAATACAGAATATTCGCTGTTGTACAACCAACTTATGTTCCATCATTCGTGATAATGAACGAAATAAAGACGTAAACGCCTAAGCAAACACTTAGCGAAACATCACCGAAATAATCTGCACGCAATTAACTACAGAGAATTCATCGGTCCCTTAAAACGGCCCCCCCTGTATGTGACATTACCGACTGTCAAATAACTTTTTTCAGAATACCAGTCGTGAATAGTTCTTTTGATAGTGTGGTATTTAACTAGATTAGATTTATTGTGATTTTGTTTCTCCACTATACTCTGTCCGTCGTTTGCTAACTGTACCTAGCAACATTTACAGGACGCTTGGTTATCTCTCTTTATGAACCAACGTTGATAACATCAATTCATGCAAACGATCAATCGATTTTTTCGTGCAATTCATGTTGACTTATAGATATTCATCCTCAAACATAATTATTTTTTACGTTCATGAATTATAAAGTATTTTTATTTCGTAATGACAATGTGCCTTTAATTTCAAAATTTGCATAATACATAATTGTTGAATGGTTGAATACTTAATGATTATTCAGAAAATACCACAGATTTACATATATTAGAATCGAATTCAGTATTGGAAAGTTTGACCTTTTCCTTTAATGTCATTATCACTCTTAGTGTGACTTTATTGACAAAAGGCATTAAGTCAACATATTTAGACCTCAATGATGCTTTCTTTTAACATTCCTGCTGGTATGGCTATGGTGTGTAAAGCTTATCCACGATTAAATAACATGCGGAAAGCATACCAATACATGCAGCAAATAGTGCCAAGACATTTTGTGGTATGCATACCTTCTGTGTGATTGGTATCAAGCGATATACAGTGTGATGTGGCAGTAGCTACTGGTTTCCGAAAAAAATTCATTCTGACGATAGGTAAAATACTAAAGATAGACTACATCTTAGCAAGAGGAGCACCAGCAGGGTACGGTACCAGTCGTTGCAATCGGATTCTGGAAATGCTTTGGGGGTCTCGGGTATTAGAAATCGTGTCTCAAAATGATTTTTCATAAACTTGAATTATCTAATTTCCGTCACCTTTTTGGCATTTATCTCTCACATTAGAATGCAGCGGCTATATTTGATATAGCCGATGAGGACATGAAGGTTTTCGAGCTTGCTATGAGAAGAAAGTGGACTAGTGGACGGCAAGCACAGTTACAGGTAGAGAAAAAGCAATAACCGCCATTCGTGAATGCAAGATCAAAAAAGTTCAAGCTACCACCTATTAATATCATCTAAGCAGCAGACCTCCCGCGCCAAAGAGAACGCTGTCCTCATCATGCTCCTACCCGTTCCCAAGCTGTCTTGGCAAAAGGAAGCAAATCTTAAAAGCGAAAGTCTACAATCCAGCTACGAAAACGGATCAGTAACCTACCCCTAGAGGTGACCCCATGACACTTCGCGTGATTACCGGAGAATCACCCAAACAACACCAGTAGCGTCCTACATCGTGAACAATTCCCTCCAACCTCCTCTGCTAACCCTACCACCGAAGTAACGATACGCGCTGCTACTAACTAAAGAGTCTAAAGAAGTCCACGTAGAATCAAATAGCTTCTTGTTAACATGACGCAAGCACTGTTAATCCATGTACACCGCGACTTCACACTGTGAAAGCATCCGTCTACAAGCTACATGGACTCGACACAGGAATACCTAGTTCTCTAGTTCATTACACAAACCCAACACATGATCACAGGTCTGGCAGCCAGTGATATCGAGGCCATTCAGAAAAAGAAACCATTCCTTTGACATTCTTGCTGAAATACCAGCAATATTCGTCAGGCTTTGCTCAGAACACTTGCAGGGCTATCATGTCATAAAATTCAGCGCTTTCTTTGTAATGTATCGTTTAAGAACGAGTCACTGAGGAGTATTAACATATTTCGTACACCTGTAAGCCACGTTACAATAACCAACATGAAATAGCTATGAACGACTCAGAATAAATGGTTGTTTATACAATTCCTTCAACTCAGTGTGCAGCGCTTTACTATTTTGCACCATTACACCTATCAATAAGCCTACCAGTAGACTCAGACTAATAAGATTGCCACACTTAACGAATGCGATGCTATCACTTACTCTATCTTGTCGCATGATAAGTAATGTAATAAAGCCCACTATATCTTAAACACGTGACATGATCAAAATAAATTTACATATGAATACAAACTTTTAGTATCAACTGAATACGATACATAACTTATCTACAGAAAAGACAAATGTGACAGCGAATCACAGCATGTCTGATAATAATGTTTGATTAGCAGCGCATTGTTCATTAACTATAGAACTTTCTTCCATGAATCGAATTTCTAAAAATTTAAGCATCATTTCAACAGTGTGCTAGCCTAGGATCACCAAGCATTTCCGAGAAAGACGCATGGGGGGCACCTAAGCAGCCTAACTGGTTCGATGCTTCCTCCACAGAAGAGAAAAATAATGGTTGGTTCTAACTTTTAGAGAACCAGGTGTTTTCAAACATAACAGTTAAGATTTAATGCAATTTTCAAATCCTCCGTGTCAATGGATCTTACCGACGTGGTGAAATTCTATGTCCAAGTGTTTGCAATTGAAGATAGAGTTATGAAATAATAAAAGTGTTCAAAATTCAAGCGCGGACTAGTGTATTGTCTATGGTAACTGTTATAAGGACTTTATGTAGCAGGACCATCCCAACAGCGGTGCAGAGCGACGATTTTTAAAGTTAAAATTTTATTAGATTCTATAAATTCATGTGCACCATTATGAAGGTCGTTCTCTTTTTACTTCTTGATAAATATCTTAAATTTTCAGATGTTTTTGAAGGTTATGTGAAGGCAGACTGTATTTTTTGTCCCTTCCAAAAGAATCAATAAAATCTATGGCTTTATGAACAAAGATGGCCGTGAATTCCACTGTTCATCCAAGTATTGATCACTTTCAATTGTTGTAGGGTGGAGGATGATGGCAAAGATATCACCCGCCCTGAGCACCCCCCCCACATAGGAAAATGACATTTTATGCCTATTGTTCATCTTTAAAACTTCATGGTTTCTCATGAAACAGATTATATTTAAATTTGAATTACAAATTCAACACGAATTTTTAAATTTAAACGATAGTCTGATTTGAGGCATTATGTTATTATGCATTTACATCGCTCTTATTTGCGTGTGCATGGTACTCATGCGGCGTTATAAGTACGTAGCGATATTTGACCATTTACATGTAAGAACCCAAACTTACATATGTTTTAAATTCGATTATATTAAATAGAATTACTAAAATAATGTTGACCAAATAATCACAAGGTTACACTATAAACAAGAACATTCCGGAAGTTTTCAAATTAAGCTAGAATCAATCCAAATGTAATACATTTTAATTCACTAGAAAATAACAAATATCATTGTTTTTGAGATAGGATAGGATTGTGGTCCTAAAGTGAAGTAAGGGTTCGATCCAAATGAAATTTAGTCATTTCCAAACTTAGACGTAATGCAAATTACCGACTTGGGTAAAAAAAAGATATGAGATTCTGAATGCTATTCCACACAGTAGAACATTTGACAAACACAAAATAAAAACCCTCCACAATGGTAAATTGAGCTTTATGCAATGCCACAGTAACGGCACATAAAATCCAGACACAGCATTCTTCACTTAGATGCACCTGCCAAACGTCTGTATCATACCGGTTAGAATCAGTCACAATGCAGGTAAAATAGATAAGTTTTTAAATAAATTGCTCTCTCTCATGCGCCCCCAACTTAGTTCCCTCGGATGTGCCGCGACCTTGAGCTCAAGTTTCCATTCTACGCAGCGAACTTCAGATAAACAGTTTATTTCTATGGAATATTTCCACACGATTTAGCAGAGAGAGTCATTCACCTCTTCATAGCTTACAAAGAATATATCTATACCCGTCTGGTCTGCCGCTTAAGATATGTTAGTAAATCTACTACTCTGCTCTTATTTATAAGTAGTATAATGAGTAGTAAATATAGATCCAAACACCAATGAAAAGTTTCCAGGTACCATGGTAGCGGCCCGCCTGGGTGAAATCCGACGGTCTGGTAAGGCAATTTGCCACCATACCTTAATGCAGCTTGCCAGATCACCTTTGAATTCTATTCGGTTGCTAACTAATTCATTTTGTCTTCATTTCGCAGCAATGATGATTTGCTTACCATATGAGAACCTTTGGAAGCCAGGGTCTTTTATTTTAACTGGATCTGCAGGGAAAAACAAATAGCAACATGTCTGGTAGCCAAAAAAAGCCCAACCTGATGAGTTTGTTTACGCGAAAGAAATTTATTTCATATTGTTACGCTGACGGTTTACAGTGTATGTCGACTAGTTGGGACCCCATGCGTGCCACTGTGCACATTACACAGAAACAACAAAAAAACAAGTAAAAAAAGGTGCCACAAAACAAACCGCTAAAGACTGCGCAACCAGATGAAACCGTAAATCATCAAACAATAGAGTAGTTATATATGGGTATAGCAGAAACTCAGCATTTATTAATTTACCAATGTTCATCTTTATAAAAAGAAGAATATTAATATACATTTTTACTATATATATTACTATATATTTTATTTTAACAACATTCTATAACACACAAGAAGAATATATTAAAGAACATACTACAATCAACGCGACAGCGATATCAGCCCACAGATGCCATGCCCGCCGTATGATATTTAATATCCTATCTTACTGATGCGAAAAGCCAACCATCGGTGAAAGACTATGGCGCGGACAACTTGGCCAGGACAACAGTAAGGCAATTGCTGCATATTGACCAGACAACAGAACGACAACGGCTCAAGATTGCCTCGACATCTGCCAATCACATGTCTTTGTATAGCAATTCGTGGATCGCCCCAGAACGCAGAATCCATCACTGGAACTTGGTATAGCAACGACGGACATACCAAAAAACCATTGCGTCACATTGCCGTCTCATGACGATGGGCGCGGTGTCATTCTACAAAACCCCATAGTAAAAGTGTGTTAGGAGGAGCACAACTTGGGAAACACTGAATCACCGACTGCTGTTCATGACGATGCGTGTGCGACTCCAAAGCAGGCCCAATGAAGAGGCGTGATAATCAGATTCGAACGCAACAAAGCCTTTAAGGATCCTGAAATTGCTGTAGAAATTCTCGATTGAAATGGCAAAATCGTTTATACTGTTTCTTGCTAAACAACCTTCCGATCACGAAACTTGGGAAACATTTTAAGTCGGAGATTCAAAACGCCAGCAGCCACTATTCTTCGTAAAGAAAGAAGCACCACCCAGCAGATGTCCTTCTGGAATCTCACCAGGAACCTTTCGGCTCAGTCGACTCAGGAATTTGTCACTGAAATGAGACAAGGAAAGACACTGGAGTGAGGAAGGCAGACGATCTCGAGAACCCGCTTCGGACAAGAACAGTTACATTCTCGCCCGCAACGTCTATATCGGACTACTCCGTGACCGTTCCCGTCGATGAACCGAACGACTAAAATCACACAGATTATAGAAACAGGCATGGAGAAGTCGCTTACAAGCAAAGAAGAGTGCCTCAACCAATGGAAAGAGATCACTTTTCATAGCGATCTTCTTCAATCGTGCGCTTCAGACAGACCGATTTGACACTGCTCCAAACGCGGCTGACAATCCCTTACCTTCTCCAAGGTGCAAACGCAGATTGTATTATCCACATCAGAAGTAAAATAAAGCGTGACAACTGAAACGGCTTCACAACACCCACCAGGAGAGTACCCCAGTATATGGCAATAATCACAGCAGAAATCCTCAAGCATGGAAACGACTTCATGATCCAATGGCTCACTGACGTCTTCAACGCTGTGTGCGGAAAATGAATCCATTCCGAAGATTGGAGAGAAAGGGCGTGATCCTCCCATTCTGGAAGAGAAAAGGCGAGACGCTCGAGTATGCTGGCCTAGACTATCGTGGGCACATGGCATCACTCTTCTGGTCCAGTAACCAACGGAAGCTGTTCACCATGTTATCCCTAATCATCCGTGGCAAACGGTAGCCGATGCATCATCACCGCCGCGTCCCCAAACAAGCTGGCTTTAATGCCTGACGTGGTACGAGTGATCAAATTAGCGAGTGTACGGACTGCTGATCGAAAAGGCAGCACGAGTTAATCGTCGTGGAAGAAATCTGTGCATCGCATTATTGAATCCTAAGGCTGCGTTTGATTCTGCTGATAGAAATGCAGTCTCCTGAGCTGATTAACGTTCGGATCAATTCAGTGTACCCGGAAAGATGCATTTCGGCTTACTACAACTCTGATGCATTCTAGACTCCCATAGCTGCGTTAGGGTCAATGGGGAAGATTTAACTTGGTTCCAAACTGAAAAGTGGCGTAAGACGAAGGTTGCACAGCTGCACCAGAATTGTTCAATTGTCCTGATTGATTACCTAATGAAATAATAGTTGGAAAAAACGACCAGATGCCAGGGAGTTCATTCTGGAATAGCTACCGACTGACGGATCTCGAATTTGCAGATGAACAAACTGCTCTCTTTCCGGCTCCTGATATGGAGATTACCACAGTCATTCAAGCCATTCAACATACTATGTCCAATGAATCTCTTTCTCGAAATTGGGGGCTCCAAGTCAACTACTCTAAGACAAAGCTAAGTGATGGAATAAGTGAGAGCACACCTACCACAGTCCATAGTGGTCAACACGTCACATAGTGGAGAGTTGTACCAAACTTCCATCTATCTGGGTCCGAAGATTAGCAGACGCGAGGTGGTATTGACGAAGAACCTGGCTCGAAGAAGAGCTGTAGCAAATGATGTGCTCAGAAGACTTTGGAGACCTCTTTTGGAGACATCGGAATATCAGCAACCGGACCAAAATGAGAATAATATAACGCGAGTGTTCTTTCGAGTTTTGCTTTATGGCCTCCGAAACCTTGGCCTCTTTTCCGCAACGCAGGATAGGAAGGAGCTATGAGGCGTGTAAACAACGCTGCCAACGCCGAGTAATTATCCAACATCAGATGGCAAGAGCGTATCACTCAACGACGAAAGTTGCGCATGACTCACACGTCCCCAACCGCCGTTACCGACGCCTTCTAGCTTCAACGGCACATGCGTTGGCTGGGGCACATCGCTCCGCATGACTAGTGAAATTCCAACGAAAAACGTGTGCCATCGATTTCAGTCCCGACAGCCCTCTGAATGGAGAAGATCCTTCGAGGCGCGCCACACAACACTAAAACGATGGATGGACGTGGATTTTGTCGAAAGATCTCAAATCAACTCGGTATCTCCATGGATGACGCATCGGAGTATGAGCCCCTGGATCGACCATCTTGGGGACGAATGGTGTCAAGAAGCGGCCTCAACGCCTCACAGGCACGAGTCATAGGCAAGTAGGCAGTAGGCAATGTGGCTTACAGTTTCGATTTCATTTAAATGAGCATGAGTCGAGACCATCGTACAACCTATGAGATATGCAAATTTTTCACACTTTTGGAGAAATGTGCACGAATTTGACTGATTAATAAATGTAGCAATGCAGAAATATTTCACAAATACTCCATGTCATGACAATAAATTATCAATGGCTTTATTATAATAAGATTATTTATTCCTTAAGACTGAATGCATATCACAAAACTGCCGCTGAATAGAGCAAAACATCGTTAATCAAATATTCATATCCCAATGAACTTTAGAAGATGTAAATGGGTCCACATTACCATTCAGGTTCAAGAAATGACACCTTGTTGAATTATAAAATCATACTGCTGAAAATTGAATTTAAAAAACATAACATCTCAGCCAAGAAGACTTGCAGGGACGATGCATTGAGTTTTCATGAAATTTCCTTGATCATCCAGCTTGATTTTCCTGCTCCAAAGAAGCATGCTTGTTAACAAATATACATATCCTTTTGATATCTAACCTTCTTTCATATACTACTTACAAAGCGGCTTCATCCTCGGTAGTTATATAAACAACATGAAATAATTTGTTTGAATAATAATTTTTCAATACTGCTAAATATATTTTTTGAGGACCTGCATGAAGGCAATCTCCTAGCAGAAAAACCTAAATTTTTTACAACATAAAAAGTTTTACTGTATACAGATACTTTTTTTTGGAGTCGACACTCCACCTGCTTAGTTGATGGATTTCGTCGAGAGGTTTCATAATATGAGAAAAACAATAAATTTGTCGTTAGTTTCTCACCCAATAGTTTTTTCCAATATGCGAGTGTTTTGAAGTAAAAAAAAAAAAAAAGGAAAAAAGGCAGATGTTATGCCATCAAACTTATTACAACTTACTCCAGGTACACAATGCAACCTGCCTTCCCATGCTCATTAATGACATGGAAAATATTAAAAAGGTTTTCCACTCACTATGTTCATTGAGCCATCAAATAGAAGACACATGCGCCATTGATTTTCTTTGATAATGTGAAGACGAATCTTTGCTTGAATTGCATAATTTTTCCACTTAGACAATTTTTAAATTTCTCAAAACATTCTGAAAGTAAATGTTTGGTAACTTTTTAGGATAGATGATGGAGTTAGCAGTAAGAAATCATGGGTCGTATTCCCTCAGGTCAGAACCCCGAAATATTTTCGAAGTTATTTCGACTGGACACTTGCTGATATCAAGCACGGATGGCTAGAATCTGCATACAAACATTTTAGATATGGCAATGAAAATTATCGGCCAGTGGATGAATAAACGCAGACGCAACTCGCGTTAATTTTAGCCTTTTCACAGTTGTCCATTGATAGTCTGCTCCCGTAGCGAAATATTATTCTCAATCACTGTGGTTCATCTCTGATCAGATCGCGTCGAGCTCCATCGAGAAATGAACCAACTCTTGTGCGTTCCATGCCCGGAAGGCAGTAAAAATTCCAATTGTCATAAACCAAAACAATGTAATATTTAAATACAGAAAGTTTCCTTATCTCAACATGTCATACTTTGGAAGCAATTTGATATATTGCTTAACGACATGTCGGACAATCACATTGGAAGAACAAAGCCCCACCCGTAAAGAAAAGCAACCTTATTTTTCAATATCACCCGAAGTTACTGCATTCTTGCAGCAACACTGCCTCTAATTCTAAAGTTATTTAACTTCCACACTGTTCTTTTGCAACTATTGTCTTTCAGAGAAGATCAATTAACATCTCTTTCCTAGATTATACTCTGTGTGCACGAAAATATGGGACCTTCCTATAAAAACTGTTAAAAAGATGGTAAACTTTAGCGAGCAAAAAAGTCAAAAAATTTTTATTTGAACTTGGACGTAACAAAGGCGTAATATAGAAATTGTTGAGATGCCGTGATGGATGGTAATATCCGAACAACTGACTTTTTTTCTTCAAAATTCGCGCTCACGAAATCTTCTTAATATTTTGAATTTGTAGATTTCACACAACATAAGTGAAATGGACGGTTTCCCTCAGCAAACTTCCAGTCGTCTTGTGAGGATACGGAGCGTGAAACAATCGCAAAATCCCATTTTGTTTATCGCCAGATCCACGTTTATCGCCGAACTTACTACGCGTTAACAGCGCTTCAATTAATCACTTAAAATGAGAACTTTATCATTTCTATGATTATTGATCGCACTGAGCTAAGCACAGACATCTTCCAGGAGTATGCAGTAATAGCGATTTGTCCTCTGGTAACCGGTTGCTTGACCTATTTGCTGCTAAAGACAAAGAAAACATCATGCCAACCGATGCGTATTGTTGTAGATAGACAAACAGACTGTCTGATCACAAAATGATATTCCATCAGAATTCATTTGAGTTGCAAACGGTTTCTTTAATTTATTCCATTCTCTTTACTATCTAGCTATCTCTATCTAGCAACATTCACCTAGATTTCATGCTGTCTGAGCGATGAGTTGAAATTGCCATCAACAAGCAGCTATAGTCCATTGTAGTGTCCCAGATCTTACAACAGCGGAAAGTCGAAATGCCTGAATTATGAAATAGTGTTCGAAAATCTTCTGTTAAAATCATACTGAACAAGACTTTTTGTTGAAGACATTTAATAGCGTTTAGATCTGCACTAGACGAAATGGTTCGCAAGAAGACTAAAACAGTCAGCATCAGTGGCCGAAATGCCAAATCAGACAACAGAAGTGATATGGATCCCGTCTTTGCCTGTCGAAGTACAATTTGTGAGGCAAAAAGTCGAATTGAAGAAAGCAACAATAGTAAATATCAATCAGCAATCTCTGTTAAGCTCATTAAATCATGTCTTTATGAGATAAAACATCTGATCCTTCCCAGTAAATTCTGTGTCATATCATTTTGTGAACAGGACATTCTGTTTTTGATTATCTGCAACAATACAATCGGCCTGTCACGGACGTTTCCTTACCTGTAGCAGCAAATAGAGCAAGCAACCGGCTACGAATAAAATTACATTTCTACATAGTTGGAAGATGTCTGCACGCAGTTGCAATTCAGAACAAATAAAAAAATCATAAAAATGACCAATCTGAATGAATGTTAGATCACTACACTACGTTGTTACGGAGTGGCAACTCGAAGCATATGGATCAAAATAAACAAAATGGTATGTTGCAATGTTGGACGCTCCGTAAACTCCCACAAGACGACTGGAAGTGTTTTTGTTCAAGCAAGACTCGGTCCTTTTCTGGGGCCTATTTCAATTTAAGGTACCTAACCTTAAGATTCTTGGAAACGGCGTTAGTACATTTCAAAGCTTAGGTTAGGTACCTTGGAATATCGTAAGGTCCCTTAAGGTACCTAAGGTTGTGAGTCAGCATGAAGACAAAGACGAAAAATCTTAAGGCGCCTTAAGGTAGTATCTTATCCTGTTTCAATCTTAGGTTAGGTGGCAAAACTTAAGGTGAATAGTAAGGTAGCTCTTCCCCTACCTTACCAGTTACCTAACATATTACTATCATCCGTAAGGAAGATGATATCGATATTTTCTGACAATAAACATACATCTTAGACATTATTTTACATGCATTTTGTTTATTTGACTATACTGTAAATATGTACATATATATATTTACTGTAAATATGTACATTTAGAATAGTTAAGATAACTGAACAGTTACGAGATAGTCACAGTGAACATATCGGTTTAATATTTCCATCAAGTCGACAATCAAAAACAACTATCAAATCTTACTGCTTTTATGATTTCATTGATAGTAACGAAAAATAACATATGACGCTTACTTGAGCAAAATGAAGCGGTACACGTAATGAAATCGTCAAGCACTTTATTCAGGGAGTATTCATCAGTTTTGCTGTTTTTTCAACATAATATTCCCTCTTGGCAGTTAGCACTTCCATCTTCAGCTTGTGTTCCAGACGATTTTGTATTATCTCTTCTTCTAATTTGTTGCAAGCGAGTTTTGCAACAGTTGCTGCAGTGCATATATCGGTTGTTATTACATCAACCGTTTGTGTCTCAATCTGTGAAGAAATTGATTGATCAAGGGTCTCTTGAGGCTGTAGGGCGATGTCACTAACCTCAGTCTCAATCTCGACAGGATTAGGGTCTTCATTTGAAGTATTCACTGCTGAATGTGAAGCACCCGGTATCATAGTCAATGCTGGGTTATCTCTGCCCATGATATCCCAACATAATTCCATGATGGGATCTAACGGAATGGATCTACCACCCCCTGTTGCAGAACGACTACTGCGTATTTTCATCGTGTAGTTTCGTAGTTTAGATTTCAAGTTATCCCATTTTTTTATCAATTTGTCAACTTGAATGTCTTCTTGACCTGTGATAACTTTGAGGTCATCACACAGCTGCTTCCACATAGTTGACTTGTTGTTCACAGTCAATTTGTTATTCACTCGGCTGAACAAAGCGTCAGCTTTCTCTTTCAACATTTGAAGAAAAATCAACACTGTTTCATTCGAAAATGCTGAAGAAGGCATATTTTACGATGACGGAACAATACAGTGAGATGGTCTGCCAAATTGCGATGAAGTAAACTAACTGTGAGGATAACGTCGATACTGTGTTATATTAACCAACTGGTGCGTTCTGCAGTGACGTTATTAAGAACTTCGATAAGTTTGATGAGTAATCCATTCCTCGGCTGCTGAATCAAGGCTAAATCGATGCGCTATCTATGTCACCTGACGAATCAGCAGTCTTCAAACAATGAGTGTCGCCGTAAATACATGCACCATAGTCACTTGACTTCACAGTTATTGAAGAGCGTGTTGCGTGAGAGTTGAATAATAAACCTCGATTGAATGATATACGCCTAAGGAAAGTATTGAAGAACTTAACCAATCTTCGAGCTCTGCGAGCGAGAGTATTCTCCATGATCCCATTAATCATTTGATTATGACAAAACTTTTTTCTTCCAAATTTTCGATTTACCTAGAAAGCTGCAATCAGAGTTATTGAAGAACTTATCCCTTATCTGCCTTCAAAGTGTTGTATTATTCGAACAGTGTGCCTCCTTATCTTATAGATCCTTTACATTTACATACTTAGGAACCGGTAATTGCTTTTGGAATCTCAATCAAAATAGCAAGATAGCTGAATCCCACTGCATGGCGGGAGTGTTTAGGACGGAAGTTGAAGCTGTTTTTTCGAAGTGAGATAGTGCGACGCTGGATCATTGGTATTATGCAGGCCAGCGCAAAAAGCCATGTGAATTAGTTTTTTACAAAAAATTTAAGTTAGCGTTCGAATCTATGGCGCGGCCGTGATAGTTGTGAGACTCATCTGTCCGATGCTTCATCTTCAACCCATGAGCCTTCATGCATCAATCGAAAAGGTTTGGGCCAAGTGTTAATGTGGTATGATTGATGACCCTCTGAATCCATCCCCTGTGACCACAGGACAACACTCATAATCCGTTATTCCTTCGACCCCCCCTGTTCCCCATGGCCCTGGCCCCGTCCAACGTCCATATGAATTCGCTCCCAACCCCCTGAGCCCCACTAGTCCGAAAGTTCCTAAGCTCATGCAAGCATCTAGAAAAGGATTTCAGTCTTATTGGTGATATCCGGAATACTTGTCGTTCCTGGTCGTCTCCCACCTTTATCCATCTTCTTTGACTTTAGATCAAAGCAAGGACGATAATCAACGCAAAATTGTGTGCTCGGGTTATTGGCGCTAGACAGGAATGAGTATTGGTATCTGAAAAAATCGGTGCGAAGTTTACAACGTCCCTTTCGCGATCAAAAATTGATATAAGTTTGCTCAATTGCAATGGCTGATGTGTGATGCAGTAACATGGACGTCACGTTTAGCTTGAGATCCCAAATGATGCAAATGAACCGCCACTTTTTTTCACAACAACACACAAGATAATTTTGAGTTGGATAATGCCTCGGAAATGGAACATTTGTCCTCAACTCATACGGGGTTCGTTTACCTATTGTAGAGACTGACAATACGAACTTTTAGTGAGTTGGTCAGTGCTGTGATGAGCAATTAAAAGTGTTAGTGACTAGATTTCTTTTGATTTGTGGTGAAATTTTATCAGCTGGGTTGTACACGCTAGCAATTCTCATTCCATTTTATTTATTGCATTGAAATTTTAATGAATGTACTTACATTTACCTGACAAAAACTTGCTTAACCTATTGACAGGGATGGAATATTAGCATGTAGATTACTATGTTAGGTACCTTAAGGGAGTGTTTGGTCCTTAAGGTACTTAAGAAAGTGCTCCCTTAAAATTGAAAAAATACGCTTATCCACCTTAAGGGTAGCATGACATTAGGTACCGTAACCTTAAGGTAGTAAGGTTAGGGACCCCAGAGAAATTGAAATAGCCCCTGATGTTGTGTGACAATATAAAATTCAAAATAGTGAGAGGCTCTGTGGTGCGAATTTTAGGGAAGAAAACGTCAGTAGCTCTCGACTTAAGGTGGGTATGTACAAATTAAGGAGGCCACGCGTGTATAGATGTGCAGCCAACGTGTTTTGAAGCTGGCACATTGCAAGAAGAGGTCATATTTTCTATTACAAGTTTAAGGAAATATTAATAATTTATCAGCAAAGTAATGAGTTGGTCGTCGTTATGGAATAATTTGGATATTCGACTTCATAAAACTTATTTTGCGAAAGACATGTTTAAGTTTTATATTCATGTCAAATACTTTTCTGTTATAATATTTCGTTTTTCCTGTGTCCAAACGTTCATTCATTAATAGCAAATCACATCACTTATTAATAAGTTTTAGAGATTTAATCAGCTTTTTAGAAATGAAAAGTTATCAAAGCAACTCACAGTTAGACAGTTGACAGTACGTGTTATACATGTCTATGTTTGTGCAACAGCGATGTTTGCGTTGTGCATTGTTTATCCGGGCTAAGTTACTTCCTCAGTAAAACTTTTTCTTTCGCCTCTCTCTCTCGTCTATTCCCCCGTAACTCCGCATTTATAAATTCCAATTGTGTATAACTTTCAATTTCATTAACATGAAACTGTGAGGAATCTAAGATTGGTATTGTTTCCAACTGTGAGATATGCAATGTTCTGCAGTTTTTAAAAGACATTGCAACGGAATTGAGTGATCATAATTGTAATGCAGGAGGAATTATGGCATCTTGCAGATTCTCAGTGTCATGACAGCTTTGGAGATGCAATGTTTGTTGAATGAGAAATTCGATGGGTTCCTATTACTTTCATGCTCAACCTCAAGATGATTTTCTTAAGCATGATCATATCACAGGCAACCTGGCACTGGCACAGCAAAATCGCGTAATCAAAGACAACGACTTCAATTAACTTTGAAAGATGTAAATGGGTCCACATCACTATTCAGATTCATGAAATGAATCATTAATTTTGTAAATTATAAAATCATGCCGGTAAACATTGAATTCAAAACTTGAAATTTCAGACAAGAAAGCACGAATAAGATCGCGACTTTTTCATGAAGACTTCCATTATGACACGGCTCATGAAATTCCCTTGCAAATAAGCCTGATTTCCGCTTAGTTAGGATGCTTATTAGCAAATATTCATTCCTTTTGATATCCAACTTGTTTCATACTACTTCTATGGGAGAATCATCTCGGTAGTATATAAATTGACAAATTTTGACTTTTTTCAAAAATGCTCAAATAATTTTTTGGACCACGGGAACGTCATCTCCGTAAAAAACTGAATCTTTCCATATAAAAATTTTCACTGTATACAGATACTTTTTTGAGTCGACACTCTACCTATATATCCCTACTCTATGGTATTGATTACATTGAAATGAACTTATAAGAAGATGCTTTAATTAATGTTGGTAGTGAAAAGTTTGTATTGTTTGCTGAAAATTTATCTCTTCCTGCTAGCTTCGCAATTCAACATGCTACATGTTTTAAAGCTTCTGGTTCATGATGAGTAAAGCCCATAACGATTGATGCTATCAATTTTTTTAATCAAATAGCTAGACAAGTTGTCATACCGGAGATCTTTCGTGGCACCTTCGGTGGATATCATCATGCGAATCGCATCATCATCGATCGCATTTGCATGACGATGCACAGTGAAGCTGGCACGGAAGATCTCCGGCATAACAATTTGTCTGGTTATTTGATTGAATATTTGATACGAGTAACATCAGCCAGTATGCGGTTTTCTCATCATGAGCCAAAACGTGCAGCTATCCCTTTGTTTTAAACATTTCAAATTCTCAGTATAACTGAACGACTACATATTTCTGAAATCTGATTGCAGATTCGTACTCGGAATGCTTGCTTAGATTGACAAAGGAGCACGAATTTAGATTGGAAGCACTCTGAGCCAAACAATAAAAAGTACAAGAAGGCTGGTCCTGCTACAGCATGGATTGGTAGGAGTAATTTTAGACAGCAGTGTAAATCATTAAGTCCTTTTTAAGTATAAATCTGACTACTAAACAGAAGAGTACTAGAATAACCGAATTAAAACGCACGGAAGTACTAAAACGTTTGTTAAGTACCAATATGATGAAAGTAGTACCTATATTATGACAGTATCAGTAAAGGACACGACACGAGGCCAAATTCAATAAATCAGTGTGCTGCTGGTAGTGACGGCGCACGCTATCTGAATAAGTTTTTTCTAGTCTTCCCAGGTGAGAGAGCATTGTCGACGATGTAATGAATAGCGATGGTGGGAAGTCTGACCGCGGAGCCAATAGCCAAGATAGTAATAGTCAAGATACAGTATTGTGCAAATTAATGTGAACAAAAGTAAAAATACATGAATTCCAGCATGATTGAATTTTATGTTCAATGTAAAATGAAATATCGTCTTTCAATACATTATGTGGCCACCCTTGGCCTTCAGCAATGCTGAGACACGACTTGGCATTGAATCGACCAATTTTTCGCACACTGATGAGATCTTTTCATCATGGAACCATACCTTAATAAGAGCTGCTATCATCTTTTGTTTCGATGAGCAATCAATCTTTCTCAGTTGCGCTTTGCAGATATGCCACAAATTTTCGATCGGAGATACATCAGGGGAGCTTCCCGGACAATCGAGGACGCAAATAGTGTTCTCTTTATTCAAGACAAGCTTTGGCTTTTCGGCTTGTATGGCACGGTGTCAAATCTTGTTGGAAAATTGCGTTCGGCGTTCGTTCCAACTCAGAGACAATCCGAGTTTCAATCAAATAAACATATCGATCGAAATTCATCATCCCCTCGATTGGAATGAGACATCCGGGTCCCTTATATGAGAAGCACTCCCAAAACATTTGCTTTGGTGGATGTTTGAAGGACTGGTTCATGTGTGCAGTCCGAACCGGCTCTCCGGTACTTCGTCGAACAAACTGAGAATGATATCCCTTTGCTTCAAAGTGACACTCGTCTGAAAAGACAACTCGACGCCAATCTTCGACGGTCCAGTTCTTATAGCGCTTGGCCCACTTCAAACAGGTTTTCCTCATTTTAACTGTTTATTATGGATTTCTTAAGTGGTCGACGAGCTTTCCTCCCAACCGCGAGCAACCGTCGACGCACAGTTGAGCTGTCAATAGATACCCCGGCATGTTCAATTTCGACCCTAGGCTCATGACTTGTCATTCTTGGGTTGAGTCTGCTCATCCTGACAACCTTTGAATCATCTCGTGGCGTTGTCTTCTTTTTTCTTCCACATCTACCAATGCGTCGCGATTGAAGGCTGTCCGTATTTTCATGCAATTTCAAAATATTATTTACTGCACGAAGAGAAACCAAGCATTCAGATACGATAGCGCGTTGAGTCATTTTCGTGTACTGTCTGAGTGTCACAACCTTGCTACGCGTCTCTGGTGAGATGTCCATGCTTACTGACAGAGATAAAATGTGATTAGTGACAAAAGTAGCAATTTCAAATTCAAAATTCAAATTCTACCCAAGTTTTGTGAGAAAGGCCAAAATTTGCTATTTTGAGGAATTTGAACTTTTGAATTCAAAATCAATTATCTGTGTCAATGTTGCATTGAACACCTACGTCTGGCAATGAAAAGGTCAAATGTTAATATCTCTGCAAGTACACGAGTCATTCTATTGATGTAAGATAGAATAAAGCAAGTCAAACAACATTAAGTGATAACATGAGAAATATGTCCTTTTGTTCATATTAATTTGCACAATACTGTAGCTTCCGCACCAAAATTGTAGTTCCTTGTTTATAGTTCTTGCAAATAAAATGGTCACGCGGGTTGCTTCTATCTCAAGTAGCGAGTGCTCATCACAAATAGGTAATGACGGCTTGCTGTGTTTCTGCATATCGAAGTGGGTAGGTGTAACACTAAATGATCACGGAAACCAATCTCCGACATTTTATCGATTTCCTATCAATGAGCCCAAGACATCAGTTTGTATCAAAAACACCCTCCCCGAAAGTGCCTTGAGTCCTGCCAACGTCTACCATTTTCTCCGACGGCTATTTGAGTCCTTTCAACGTTTTCCGTCCTCTCTGAATGTGCTTCAAGTCCTGTCAACGTCCACTATTTTCTCCGTCTGCACTTTCAGTCCTGACAACGTTTTCCATCATCTCCGACTATGCTTTGAGTCTTGCCAGCTTTTGTGCACTTCACGCGCTTTGAGTCTTGTGCATATATCTATTGATTCAAATGCATTTATGTTTGATTGCCAAAGTAGTTCTTCGATGGATGTGATTATGTGATATTATGCATGTCATTTTCGACTTGTGGCGGTCCTTGTCCCATGCAGCTCATTAAATGAGTGCTTAAATGAGTGCGAATTTAGTACTGTGTTTTCGAACCCAAACAGATCTAAAATGAGTACTCATATTTTCGAACTCAAAGAGTACTAGATTGTGGGACTCAATTCTTAGTCGCAGTTAGTATTCAAGTTCAGTAAGCTTCCTAGTACTCATTTGGGACTTTATGAATTACGGTGTAGTCCAAAGTTACTGTGGAATGCTGTTAACATCAATTCGATTTTGTTTGCGTTGCCGTTGAATAGCAGCAAGCCTGCGGATTATTTTGTAAATTGTGAATTATGTTCAAAGCTCTAGCTCAGCAGATGAACATGTATGCCGACTGACACACTAAGCCCTAGCTTTTGAAACTTTCAATTTAAGGTCCACGGCCCGTTGTATTCCTCGGTCGATTATTGATTCATCTCAATATGATGGGCATAAAAAGGTAGTTTCATGGACATCCCACGGTGGGGCTGAACCAACTTTAAATCAACTTTTAGTGCCCATCAATCAAATTGACAAAATATTGATCCGTATTATCATAGAACATAAAAAATCGAAAAATAAAAAAAATCGCTGCCGGAGATCGATAGATACACCCCATCGACGTTAATCGATAATCGATCAATTGATCGATTTATACAAATTTCTATTTTTTAAAGTGCTCCATCACTTAAAATTGATTAGAATATAGAATTCGTGTAATCACAGAGAACATAGAAACTCCGAAAAATATAGAACAACGTTCCTGGAATGTCGATAAGTAAGCGAAATCGACATTCATACGATAATCGATCATTGTACTTGAATTTTGCAAATTTCTTCACTTTTTAAGTTGCCCAAACCTCTATTGACTCATATTTTGACTATAATTCATTTGATTCTTAAATCGGTTATTCAGAACCTTAAAATGAAAGTTTGCCCTGAAGAAATCGAGGAAATCGATTAAATCAATAAATTCGGTTTTATTGATTGTTTAGCTCGTTATTTATCATTACAAGTAATGATTTTAATCGTACTTTACTTAACGGCAATCTCTGTTCACATGTTTTCGTCTAAACCAATGATTTGTAACGTTATTAATTTTAATTAATCTATTCATCTCACCCTCTGCTTTACAATCATTCAGTACAATGAGACGAGTTCACCTAAATTACATGATAATCGTTTGTCATTTTCACTATTTTCTTCGCATTCTAAGCTGTATGACAATAACAACCCACAAAGCACTCATCACCTGTCTCCAAAGATTTTTCTGAAAAACTTCACAACTGATGATCTATCGTGCTATGACAGACCATTAAACCATCTATATCCTCCTGCAAAGGTTTGGATACGTCCAAATCAAACTAATTGAGCGAGCTTGTTGCTTTCAAATTGTTGTGGAATGTTGAGTTTTGATGCCAATGCGCATGCAGAACCTGACCGAATCTTAAAATTTTAATTATGAACTTGGATCTCAGAGAGCGCTGCGCATTGACGCTCTACTGGAAGACACACCAGTAACAGTGAATCAATCGACTATTGGCAGTGAATAATGATACATTGTATAAGCGGTGATAATTCATTATATTTCACTGGCTTCGGAGTCCATTCTATTTCTTAACGAACGCTATAATAGCCACCAACTCACGAAACCAAATTCGCAAGAGAGTATTTCGCAAAAGCGAAGAAGGACTCAAACACATTTCGAGCTCTGTACTTTTTACTCCAATTCTCGTGGAAATAAAATATAAAACTACAGATTGTTTCATAACAAAAATGGATCAATCCTTAATAACATCGCCTTTATTAATTCAACCTTTGAGTATCTAACTCCGCCAACTCTGAACGACTTTCTCTGAAATTTGGGAGAATATGTCAGATGTGCTTACTACATCATTCTGTTGGAAATTTTCCAGCATGAACTAATTGAGTTGTTTTCCTGTTACAGTCAATAACAAAATTAGTAGATTAATTTGACTTCCTTTAGCACATAGGTTTACGAGCAAAATACATACCTTTCACTCTTTATAAAATTACATTTTTTTCCTTTGTTATGTAAATATGTTCAATACTTCTACAAGCCAAAAGCTATATCAAGCCAAAACTAAACATAAAAGACTAAATCGGAAATCAATTCAGAAGCTCTTTAATAAGCACCATTTATTCCATCACCAATAAGATACTGCTACATGTGATAAACTGACTTCATGTTTCCATAGCTTCCTGCGACTTCGTTTGCGGAGGTATCGTTGGCTAGCACTCCAGATTGCATTCATCTAGCAAATCCAATCCTCTTACCGTTGAAAACAATACACATTCAGTCAAATAGAACAATAACAGAGATCGCTACTCGCACAAAAGGTCAAAGTGTCAGCCTTGCTAGAACTACACTTCTACATACAGCACGCAACGATGAAATTCTGAACGCTATCTGTAATGATTTACGACAGGACCTATACTGGCCCATGACAGATCCAACATAGGTGATCCATACCACGTTGAGTTTATTAAAGATATTAATTGGCTATTACGGTAGTCAACAAGGAGTAGTTAGAGTCTAACCTTATATGCAAAGTCACAATTTAATGGGCTTAGGACATTATCTATGCCAGCTCTTTCCTCCTGATCTGAATCCCATAAAAATGTATGGCGAGTATTCCTAAAACGTAACGTCGTACTTTACCATTGCTACACTAACAGATGGCGTAAGCCTATCTCATCAACTTACGTCCAACTGTTAAAAAGATAAGAGGAGAAAGTTAGAATCAGATCAAAAATCGCAACGATATCATCGAATCAATGTGTCTTAAATTTACGTTAAATTTAATAGCGGTCTATGCGATTTCTATTTGACCAAAATAAGGGTAGATGGCCACTAAAATCTATTACAGCTTTCTTAAGAACCAGTTTACTTATACAAGCTTTATCAGATTAAATAAGGACATGTTAAATAAACATTAGGGACAGAAATAACATGAAATCATAATTTTTCTACTTTGTATCAAACATATGTTTTATTATTTTAGGCGGTCTTCAAATTTTAGGATAATCCACTTTATCTTTAAGAAAAACGGACAGTAATGTGGATTGAAGGACTGGAATCCCAACGACGATTAGACTACCGAACATGTTATGCCCTACTTTGTGTACGCACATCTGAATATTTCGGAAAATCCAAATAAGAGACAAGACAAAATAAATACCCATTACGCTGACACCCTTGACAACTATACCAGGTCTCATCAACTCGTGCTGCACATTGCGCTTGTCCGCGTCTTCTCATTGTCTCTGCTGCCACATTTGCATAAGATTGCCCATCATCCTGCAACGACTTAGTGGCGCTCGTGGTCCATCTAGCTATGTTCTCATCGACAACAGAGAAAATCAAATTGATACATGATCACATATACTTCGCCTTTGTGGAATTTGTTTTCTCAGAGATTGGTCGAAGGTTCTCTCCACATCATTGAGCAACAAGGAGTGCTTCACGAGTACTTAAATATTGTGCGAGAAAATGGCTGAAATATGGTTCGACCAAGTAAATCTAAAGAAAAAATAGCTGCAACAAAATTCAGAGAAGCCATACAAGATGGCGAACAATTGAAGATGAGCAGATTTCATTAATTGAAGAATACTTCAGGGAGACCTAATGAGTCTCCTAAGATCCCCGCCTACAAATCAACATCATCTCTTTCCTCTCGTCATACATAATGAGTTTCAATTACAAGTTGAATTGAATTTGAGTACAAATGAAACTCTCAAGTTGGCAACCCATATCAGAAACTGTTTTCGACTATCTATAGTCTAGAAAATGCATATTACTCCTCATCTGAGAAGAATGTCCTTTATGAGAACACAATCACAAAGATTATGATTTCATGTGCGCGTGAAGGACTTGCGATTCAATGACGATAAGAAAATAAGAACAGTGAAATATGTATGTCATAGGGAAAATCTAACCAACGTTAATACATATTGCAATGATGTTATCTTCGGGCCTTAATTTTGAGAAAGATACATAAATCTCTATAATGATCCATAATCTATCTAATCTGTAGTGTTATGGTACATATGACCATAGTAAAAAAAGGAAATTAGATGGAGGAGCCAAACCTTTCTGAAATTTTGTCTCTCATTACCTTACAATGATGAATCCAATAACCAACAATTCTACAGAGAGCTAACAAGATCATACACTATTCAGATGTGAGTTGTTGCAGTCAAAATTTGCGAAAAGCCTCGTGCTGTTAAATATAAGTATTAATTGTCATTACTTCGGGGGGGGGGGAGGGGGGGGGGGGGGGGGGGTGGGGGGGTGGGGAGTGGGGGGGGGGGAGTGGTGGGGTGTTGGTGTGGATCTTTGATTGGTAGGGGTATTTGTGGTTTGTTGGATGGAGGGATGAGGGAGGGGAATTTGATATGTGGTCATGGGCACTAGTATGGGGGGAGGGGAGAGTTTCACTGATAGGATGATGCCACATATAGCTGATTATAAAAAGTGCTATTTGGAGAGTAGAAGGGGACACAGGTAGGGAGATTGGGGGAGGGAATAGGAAAGAAGTCGGTGGGGATCGGGTTCCTCGCGCGTTTTTTTTTCGTTTTTTATTTTTCATATTTTTTTTTTTCTCATCTTTTTCATCTTTTTTTTTTTTTATTTATTTTTTACAGTACTTTGCAGTTTTTTTTACAATACAAGCGTTCCAAAAAACTTTTATAATAGCTCTTCTTGTGCACACAATGTTCCCGAAAACTACGTGAACTGCAAATTGTAATTTAGGCACAAAACTCGACATGAAGTCCTTGATTTTTCAATTTCAGGCGTCAGTAGGACCTGGTTTCGCCGGTGATTGAAGATAATCAATATCCTACTTCTGGCTCATGAGTCATGGATCAAAAACACACCATGTGCGTGGTTACAATGTTATCAAAACAAAATTTGAAAAAGAACTTGTATCTTCAAGCTCACAAATTTGGCGCCTATAAGGAACCTTCTTTTGGAGCAGGTACTAAATGCAGATGTAACAAATACCGCTAGCAAAGAATCACGGAAATGTTCTTATTCTTTTCCGCCTGCCTAATTTCGTGGATCTCTCTTTAGAGAAATCCGTGTCCTTGAGTATTTCCGCTCCACCTGTAACTTCCTACCTCCTCATCGCGCCCCTGTTACTCTGAGAACGTACAGGGACTTCATAGATTTTGGATATACCTGGAACAGATGAATGTAGGCGCGTCGCACAATTGTTTCAACTACACGAACGCCCACAGGTGGAACATTTTCCTGTTGGATAATCGCATGTATGAATTTGTTAGTAGAATACTGGAATTGCTCAATACAGATTTGATCACTGACCTTCATCAAATTTACATAGTTTCATTTTGTAAATTTTAATCTTTCAGTAGCTTATCGTGAAAAGCATTGTTAAATGGAAACATTCGCAATGGATTAGTAGACTCAAAATTACAGTGAGGATTTCATTTTGCAGAGCAACCCTAAATCTATCAGATCTCCATAAAGGAAAATTATACCTCGGATTGTGGGACCTTCAGTAGTCCATGCCATAAAGGTTATAATCTTCGCATAGAAAGCTTGTAAAAAAATTTGTATTCCCTTATCATAATGGTGATTTGAATTCATTTTCCCTAGCTTAATTCATTGAGAGCTTAATTTGATTTCTATGGTTTGTATTGCATCAATATTATTAAGTGTCAAAATGTTCTTCTGCTCCCAATTCTTTTAATATAAAAATAGGAATAATCCATTTTATTGCAAAAAGTATTTTCACCCCTTAATCAGCCTTAGAAATATTCTTTATTATTATATAGTTAAATTATTTTTTTTCGTCACCTTAGCAAACTAATACTGTGGAATAATCTTATATGGAGCTTCATAAAAATTTGCATTATTTTGTATTTCCTCATATGAGATTTATGATATTATTAAGAATCACTGATGCTACTCATTTGGAAAAGTGAAACATCAATTCCTATTTCATGATTGGAGCTCTCTCCGTCTTTTTTGAGCGCCAACATCATCTGCAATTCTACAATATTTCTGGCATAATCTCGGGTATCTTTTTTGATATATCCGTATGACATTACTCTATAATAATCTGGGCGCAATCAATGACCCCTTTAGTTCAAACGAATTCCCTAGCGTTACCATTCTAAATTCATTTGAAGTATAGATATACCATTTAGAACATAATTCTACTCTTAAAAATAGGAGAAAAGCACCCGGACTGATTACTCTCTCAGAGACTTTCATTGTTCTCACCTCCAATTTGCTTCTTCTGTGACTTTGATTCTATCTCCCAGTTACAAGCTCAAGCAATCTCTAAGAATATGGAGTCAATATCGATGCTCTTCAGATCGACTTTCATTGACATTTCATACAATCACGAATTGAAAGTATTCAGTCTGAAGCATTTCTCATAATTAAAATCTAACATAACTCGCCAAAAATACAAGCCATCTTATACCATCATGTCTTTATGATCTTTCTTAGTGCCGCATCCCAAAATTCATGGATCGATCAATTCGTATCGATTTATCGATTACACGTCGCAGGGTGTCTCAATCGATCACCGGCATATGATTTTTTTTTTATTTTTCTCGATTTTTTATGTTCTATTGTTATAATACAGTGATCAAAATATCTATCAATTAAGATTGAGGGCACTTAAAGGTTTGATTTTTCAATGAAGTTTGGATTTTTAAGCCCCACCGTGATCCTTTGACATCAAAGTGGAAGAACCACCAACACTTACCTTCTGATTCTTAATTGATTATTTTCACGATATTTCCAGTTCCGTCCAACACATTTGCATATGAAACCACAATATCGTACTTCGAATGGAAGACATTTTTTGTCCTACAACGTCTACAACCAGTGTCCAGGCAATAAGTCCAACCTGTATTATACATCCCCTTCGAATGTTCGAAAGCAGTATGTCCATGTAAAACTATAATGATTTTATTGTGCACCACGGCGTAACATATGAGCTATTAGTACTACCACGGTAAACTCACACGTAATAACATATACTTGCAAACAGAATTGTTAGTTTACTATAGCAATCAATCATGAAGAATATTGTCAAACATTGGTACTTTTAAATATTCTGTTTAACACTACCGGACGGATTCTTGCCCAATACAGTAAGTCTACATTTTTTTCTTCAGTGGTTATCAATGGTCCATTGTTACGACTACATGGCAGTCCCTAGTAGCAGTAGCGGGTCATGCAGAGCCGAGTATCAGCTCGTGCAAAAAAGTCCATTAAACGCCAATTTGGCTCTCGAGCAGCAGCGGAAACGCAATCTCACGTCCCGACACCCCGACTTTTCATGACTGCCATTTCTACAATGCTAGTAGGTGAAGGTATATGAAGCAATACTTCCCACCAGGATTTGAAAAATTCGTTCACTCCTTGTTCGCTGAGAGTATTTCCCTAAAAGAAGTGGATTCATTCAGGAAATCCCGTACAGAAGACATACTTACCCTTCTGGTGAATGACCGCATTATTCCAGGCTTGTAGGAGCTCTATTGTTGTATCGTGATGTTTTATTCCTAGGAAGCATTAAATTTAGGATTTTCTAAATGAACACTTCAATTTTTCTTCTTATTTAAAGAAGGAACTGGATCAAACCAAAATTCTTGGATTTTGTGCAATGGGTTTAGTGAAGGAATTGTGATAGAAATATGATCAGAATAGTTTCACGTGAAAGATGTCCATAACCTTCAGGATTATAATCACAATTCCGTCAATAAAAGAGCCGAATCACCCAAATTATCTCCAACTGAACTAGATTTGTTTTTACCTGTATGAAAGATATGTTTAAAATGAAGTCAATCACAATCTTCAGTCAGAATCGGAGGAGCCACCTGATGACTCGTGCAGAGCAACCTTGAGAGAATGGCTGTGGCAACAAACGTTCGAATTTCTTGTTAATTTTATTTCGGGCATAATAATTTGTTGCAATTAATTTTGGAACGGCAATGTAGAGGGAGGTCTTCTGAAACATCGAAGGAGATCCTGACATAACGTGGTCATGGATGGAGCCAGAATATTGTGCCTTCGAATCGATCAAGTTCCTCTACGAGTGTGAACACTTAGTGGAGCTCTTCCATTTTTCGACAGTGGAAATGGATATCAGGCAAGGTTAGACGTGGTCCATCAATGTGACCAGCTTATGGTTGGACACTACCCTAGTAACCGGTTGGCTTGCTGCCACCTGGACACTTTTTTTCCTTAAAGCAAATGCTGAGGTAAGTATCGAGAGACATCATTTGGTTAGTAATAGAATGATCTACGACCACATGATGACTGATATCAATACAAGATTGCGGAGTCTTGACTCGTTAGATGAAATTGGGTAGTTGATTCTACGGACTGTGTTAATTTAGGCCGTATGGAGCTTCATGATGAGTGACAGATTCTACCTCGCTAGACCGTATTTCTATCGCATTCAGCCTGGTATGAGATGTTAAATTCCCCAATATTGGTGGACAGACATCTTCGATAAAGGTTTGACCGCACTCAAGTGCTCCCACCTTCGTCCAGATTAGTCCATTCATCAGAGGCCTCCAAACATGGAACGCTGGAGTCTCCCGAAGTCAAGACGCAGTTATCGAAAACAGAAAAGGAAAGTGGCAGAGCAGTACTTTGCTAGCCACCCCAAAACACCACAAGCTTCTACATCGTTATGTATCTAGTCCTTAACTGCTTTAACTTTATCTCAACTGGTTTAGGCTGAGACTTCATGTATATAGATGGAGTTGGGTGAAGGACAAGACCAACCTAATCAGTGGGAGATAACAGCAACTTCGTATTGAACTTCAACAAATCGAATTTCAAAAAACAGCCCTCATCTGTAAGGAGATTTCTGATGAATCATGAATTTCACTGTAGGACGTTTTCGTCAACAAGTCTTAGAGATGAAAAATGACAGAGGAACATATCGAATGATCGTCAACATGAATCATCGTTGTATGATAGCATACTGCTAAATAAAATGGAATTTTCTTTCAGAGTTTTGTTTTTATTTGTATCCTTTACTTTTTTCGATGGCCAAAAGTGTTGTGAAATGGTCGCGCATTATCATATAAACAAGTCATTTAAATGAAATGGGGATTCTTTGGCTTTAAAATGGACTATCATATAATGCAATAGGTAAACCATAATCGACGCTAGTGGATTTGAAATATAAGCTATATTCTAGGGCCACCCGTAGTATACCTCGATTTATGATTCCATTTATCGTTATGACAAGGTGTTCTTGCGCTATCTGCAGGTAGGTGTGATGAAGTTTGAAGTAATCCGAAGAAAGTCACTCAATTTCGTTTCAAGGCATCTGTTGCATTAAATGATGACGGAATAAGTAGGGCATGATCACCCAGGTTCGATGAGTTCGATAAGCGGTGAATGAGATGTGGCTGGAGGGGACGCTTCGGCAACGATTCAAGGAAAACAAGTTATGAAATCAGAGAAATTCCAGCAGAAGCTCGGGTATGTTACTGTAGAGTGAGACGCAAGTCTTAAATATCATGACGACTATGTTCTCGGTTATTAAAAGTGCAATCTTGCAATTTAATTCATTTTTTTGCAATTTTTTTTTTTTTTAAAAAAAAAAAATTTTTTTTAAAACAAAAAAAAAAAAAAAAAAAAAATTTTTTTTTTTAAAAAAAAAAATAAAAAAAAAAAAAAAAAAAAAAACAAAAATTTTTTTTTTTAAAAAAAGAAAAAAAAAAATTTTTTTTAAAAAATAAAAAAAAAAAAAAAAAAAAAAAATTTTTTTTTTTTTTTTTTTTTTTTTTTTTAAAATAAAAGCTTCAATGAACTTGTTTTGATTGTGCGCTTTCGTGATCGCCTCAAAATGGTGGGTTTCAGTGGTAGGCAGGTTTCATTGAAAACCTACTTTATGCTTTGTTGGAACCCGTTTTGAGACTAGAATGAACAATAACGGCTCATTGATGGTATTTTAGCCGTTAATTTAGGCTCCAATCAATTTCCGATGCATGCTAGATCTTAAGATGAAATTGGATTACTGAAAGTTTAAGATTCTTTCCGCCAATGCGCTTTATTGTAAGTTATTTTTTTCAAAGATTTTTATGCTCCGCTCGAGAGAGAAATTGGGAGTAAGTGAATAGTTAACAAATGCAATAACTATGTTTGGGCACTTTTCCTAGGTCAGCACTGGTCGTCGAGGAGTGCTTGTAGTGTTTAGCTTGACATCTATTGCTGACTGATCAAGGTGAATATAACAATTGATCATTTGAAGCGATTTCAAGAGAGGATCATCATTCATATCTATTGGCGATTGCCAGAATCAGTAATCATCATTCATTTAGGGAAACATTGACCCCCAAGGGATTTACGAGACTCTCCGCTAGGCGGATGAAGCCGAAACAGCAATAAGTCTATTGTTTGGATTATTGATTCAATTTTAACCCAAAATCAAGGTTAAACCAACCCAACGTCCAACAGTTTTCAAGCAAAAAACTTACGCGTCAAAGGTTGATACGTTATGCTCCAAAGCATCACGATCGTCAAATCCACTTAGTGGGATGTATATCGAATGAGTTCCTGAAGATATTGTTCCTTTATTGATATTGTACTCGGATGAAATACGAAGAAGTTGTGAATTTACAGGCGCCAAGCTTACAAACGGACGTTCAGGATGTTTCTTGAAGGTTGACAGCAGCAACACGTTGACTAAAAGTGTTACTATTGGTTACTCGAAATACATGTAGATTCATCTCATTTTCGATGAGACCAAAATTTGTTTTGTGTCATGAATTTGAAGTGTGTCATGAATTTGATGGGATCAGGTTGGTTGGGGTCGCATAATGTGACGTGGGTCGTGGGCTAAGTTTTATTGATCACACTTCTAACCTGTTTGAACCACAGCAACTTGACCATTTCTGGAATGGTTTGTAGCCTTTACGGCTAAAGTTCGTCTCGGAGACCCCATTTGAAATTTTCCATGCAACTGAAATAATTCTATTTCATTTCTAAAAGTCGATATTCACTGACTTTTTATGTTTACTGTATGGGGATATATCACATAAAGCGCCAGATGACATTATATCTTGGTGTGGGATCAATTTGTTACTGAAGTATGTTGTAGGACCTCACAGCAACAAGCCTAATTGATGCTAATTATCTGTATAAGTTTTTCCAATTTCATGTCCTAAATTGCTAAAGTGGCATCCATTGATGAAAAAATTAATGCAATGGTAACAATATATTTTGAAATTGATTGTTTGCTGCATGTATGCCATACATGTGTAATCAGAATACCTTCTCATTATTTTCCGTGAATTTCATTCGATTACTTGAAAAAGTCAAAATTCATCATCTGACCTTTTGGAGTTATTGAAATACATGACGTTTTTTACTTTTAGCAATTTAAGGTTTCCATATTAACTGAATGAGCCCAATGATCTCACAGAGAGAACGACCATGTTTGTCGATCGGTTTCGAGTTTATTTAAAACCCATCTTCTGGACAATACAGTAGCTGAGACAACAGTTTTTAGACATGGATAAGTTATGGTCAATGCTATTCACTAAAAGAAGCTGAAATTAGAACATTTGGAGAGGCACAGAAGAAGAGTTCTCATTTATTAGTACATTAGTACTTGATTTAGTGCATAGTGTCTCTGCAATGCAGGTGTGAACACTTTAACTAAAACTTTGATGTCCTCTTGGCTTGCTTCGTGTGGATGAGAGCTCACTGCGGTAGGGACTGGCTTTCCTCTCAGCTGCTCATTCACTCTCGTGATTGGGTGTCTCCGTGTCTCACCAATGTAACAGTTTGAGCACTGTCTGCATATATGACAATATATCACGTTGGATGCCAAACACGGAGGGACTTTATATTTATTAGGAAAAGTTGCTGAGGTCTTGAAAGTTTTAAAAACGACCTGTAATTTGGCGTCGTTTTTATTTAAAATAGAGTTAATTATTTGGACGGTTTTTAAGGCTTCACGCTCCTTTTCCTTTATGAAAGGAAGGGATCAATAGATTGTTTTAGCAGTCTCATCTCTGTTGCTGCTAGTATTGTTGCTATTAGTAGGACAATCAACTTGAATTTTATAGACTCTATCAACTTGAGAGGATAATCATTAGAGATGAAAATAATTTTGATCTGCTTACAAGCATTTTCATAGCTATATAGCGAACTACTGAGGCGCTAATGAAAAGAGACCTAGTCGCAGACCTTTTCTGCTTCATAGGAGCATAAGATTCAAAAGGAAGATAAGTTCCCGCATTCGTAGGTCTAACTCTTCACTCAGTCGCAAAAGAGGAATTTTCAAAACTGACAGTCATATCCAAGAAAGCTAATTTGTGATTTTCTTCCTTTTCACTAGTGAAGTTTATATTGTCGTGTAGTGAATATATCAAATTCAAAAAGTATCAGTCTGATTCGGTTTTGATAATGGCAAATAAAAAAGAGTGTAGTCTCACGATTGAGACAGAATTTGGAAAAATCTATCAGATTACAAATGTGGTCTAAAATTGGAGTACACGATATTCCACATTTGTAATCTGATTTTTTTCCAAATTCTGTCTCAATCGTGAAACTTTATCCAGCCTCTTCCGTCTGCTACTCAAGATGTGATTTTTCAATTTAATGATAAATTGTTCGTTCACTTTGATGGAATTGCAATGGGCTTTTCCCTTTTTCCTACTCTTGCTTCCTTTGCTATGAGCTTAGTGGAAAATAACATTGGCGGGCATGAAATGGTGCATTTTAATGTATACCCTCCAAATTCATCGAGTGTGAAACACAATGTAGCATTATATCATGGATTTTTAGGGCAGTAATATCAGACACAGTCGAGCCTGTGTTAGCAACCGAAACTGTCCGATATTTCTGCCCGCAAATCCATGATATAATGCTATTGTATGTAACTGAAGAAATCTTTGACTGACTTTTATTGAAGTCTATGAAAGCTTGCTCTCTCAATAGATTTAAAATTCATGAAAAGCATGGAATCCTGTCAGCCAAACAAAATTAAAAATTATTGCGTACATCAGAGTTCAACATTCATGTTTATCAGCTACTTTGTTACAAAATCAGATGGCAAAAAGTGAGTGGTAAAGTATATACTGCGCTCATGATTGCAACAGTGGACATAAATATCATGTAAAGAGCAAAGAGATCATGAAAAAGTGGTTTGAAAGAATTCTTCTAACTGAATCCATTCCAACAAGAAATCCCAGAATACGATAGCCAAGTATCGCCCATTCTGAATATGTCAATTAATGGAAGAGAAAACAATGAGCGGCTAGCATATTATTACGATGATATTCGAAATCAATAGAGTTGAAGTGCGGTTCGCACATTTGACCCAGTACTACAACGCTTGTCGAAGGAAAATGGAATTATGAAACATGAAACAGCCATTTGAAATTACTGTAGAGGAGCAAATTGAAGAGTGAATGCATGGTAGCTGGATATATTATCTTTATAAGAATGAACAGTACTCAAATATAGTCCCTGATTCGTTACAAAGAATACCATTGACAACATCATTGAAAACAGTTCATGCACAGATATTTGTGAGTGTATGATGAAAAGTTTGAAAGTCTATGAATGTTTGCAATTGTGAATAGATTTAAACTTCAGATTTCTATCTAAAATGATTTGAAATATCCATGCAGTAACTGTGACAGCAGGCAGTAATGTACAAGCTGCCATTATTCGATATTATTGCACCATAGATCTAGAAATATAAGTAGCAGGGATGTATATGATTCTATTTTTCACCGTGCGTATAATGTAGATATCATGTCACTTTATTTTACCTGTAAAGCAGATTACTGCACGGGCGTGCAGTAATATTTTCATTATTGCACTGGTTGAATTATAGATTTCTATGCAGATATATGCGATTGAACTATATAAAGCCCGCTTATTATTTGACTCATCAAACACCATAGAATTCGATTTGTCATAATGGTCATGATATCGGTGAAAAATAAAATTACCTACACAACTCGTGCAAAGATGTCCATCTTTTGTTTTCTCCTCGATCAACATTCTATGCCCTCGCCCTTCGGGCTCGTGCATAGATATGTTGACCGCGAAGAAAGCAATAAAGATGGATATTTTGCACTAGTTGCGTAAATAACTATTTAGATTTTATGATTCATTAAACATCCCTGTAAGTAGATAATGTGCATCATTAACCGGGCGTCATTTTTCAAATGCTTGTAACATAAAAGTAACTGCTAAGATCATAGACTTCTAAAGTGCAGACGAATGTTCTTTTACAGGAAGTCTATGTAGAGGTTGATGTATTATAAGTAGACAATGGAAATGCCGCATAAAGATTTCTCTGTAAGCAATGAACAAATTACATTATTCATTACTTTCCTTGAAATCTCATATGGTTTTCCTACATTGCTGCCTGCGACAGCACGCAGCAATGTACAAACTGCCATTATCCGATATTATTGCGCCATAGATTTAGAAATATAAGTAGATAATGATAATATTCATTGCTGCCCGTCTTTTCTCTATTGAATTTCTATATCTAAAAAGGCGGGCAACAATGGTATTATTGATGCTCGCCTATTTTAATTGAATTTATATCTAAGAAACGGACAGCAATGATATCTTCTCTGTCCAATCTTTTTTCAATTGAATGCAATGTCTAAGAAATCGGACCACAATGATGCTACACAGTAACAGTGCATCCTATCTGTGCACTAAAATCATGCGTTTCAAAGCAGAAAGATAGAGCACACTCACCCATTTCATATCTCAAGTTATGAAAATCTTTGTATCTCAATTTCAAAAGGGTAATATATTTTTTTGAGTCAGAGTGGAATGTCCAAATTGTTTTCATAGTAGCTTCCGTTCTTGTCAGCGCTCTTTTTCTCATTATTACTGCTGCTTCGTAGTCTGAAAATTTATTGAAAATGGATCAGAACTTTAAATGCAGAAGCATTGTGTTGACCAATGAAGGGCATAGAAATTCGCATGATTACACTGTCATACACAGTGACGCAGAAAATGACCGTTTCGAAGCGTTCAAGTGTGTACTAATGCCCCTCATGCGACTGTAGAAGGAAAAACGCATCCAACTAAAACCAGCGTCTTCAAAGAATCACCAATATTCGGTATAATAAATCATCCCTACTGATAGCTCATCATCATCAATCCAGTTTTGTTCCCGGACTATCGTCAGTGTTCCGCCCACGTCACTTCTCATTGCAACAGCTGCTTTGCATTCATCCAGCTCCCTTATTAGCAAAATCCCCCCACTGCTTCAATGCCCTGGAACAGTTCATGAGCTGTAGTCACGTCACCTTCATCAATCTTAGCACAACTGTCACATCTGAAGTTTCTGGCAAGGTTAACGTCACTCTTTTCACCTTCGAATCATCATCATCATCAGGGAACCCCTCTCTACTGTCTCTCCACAAATTTCTGTCTCCGGCAGTACGGATGCAGTTGGGTCCCACATATCGCACCAGCTCTTCACACCATTTGGTCTTTGGTCTTCCTCTTGGTCTGCTATTTTCTCTGGGAATCCACTCAGTTGCTCTCACAGTCCACCTGTTGTCTGTCCTTCTTGCGATATGTCCTGCCCATCGGTGTTTGCATTCTCGGATGGTTCTGATGATATCGACTACTCCAGTCTGTTCTCGAATCCAACTACTTCTTTTCTTGTCACGAAGAGTTATTCCCATCATGATTCTTTCCATCTTTCTTTGGCAAGTCACTAGGTTCTGCGTTTGGGTGTTACTCAGTGACCATGTTTCACTGCCAGAAGTCATGACTGGCAATATGCATTCATTGAATGCTTTATTTTTAAGATTCCTTTTGACTTTCTTATTTTTCAGTATGTTTTCTAGTTTTCTAAATGTAGTCCAGCCTGATCTGATCCTTCTCCTCATTTCTGGTATTTTGTCATGGTCACTGACATAAACAGACATAATTATTGACCTCTCCAGTAGTCTTTCCATTCACTATGATATCGGCTATGCTAACATAATGCATTATGCATAACTTTCGTTTTCTCCAAATTCATTTTTAGTCCAATAGGTCTACTTGTGTCGTGTAGGTCTTTAAGCATTTTCTTTAGTTCTTGGGAAGTGTTGACTATCCGTACAATATCGTCAGCACATATTAGGTGGGAAAGTTTTTCTCCATCAATATTAATGCCTTTACCCTCAGCATATTTGGCGGATCACGGAGTGCTGAAGGCATGACGTAGATAGCTTTGTCCCCTTGTCTTGCTTCGTGGTTGTTTTCTTGTCTTGCGCCGCGTTCAATCTTGAATTTGTTGCCGTGTGTATGAAGTCGCTGATAGAATGCTGCTTCTTTAAACAAATCTTGTGAGATGCTTAAGTCTACTACCTCGAAACCTTCGTATATCTTACGTGAATCCATTTCCCACAGTTATTGCAAAGCGACGAATTCGACATAACTCATTTCCCATTTAATCTGCAGACATCTAAATCGCACTGCAGAACTTGATGATCACAAGGCTAATCAGATCCATGATGTGGCCCACTGCTAGAAAGGTTTTACCAACTTTTAACTAGATGATTCGCACGCAACATAAAAAGCTTGCAAGTTGCAAGTCATGACATGAACGTGTATTTATGAAAATTAGATTTCATGATTAGCTGACATTTTCACTGCTTGAATTGCATTTGCAATGTGTGCAATTGTGCATGGATGCTATAACGGCATGTACATACACTAATTAGGCTTGCAATTCCCAATTCATTCACAAAGGCAGTGTCAATGCAGTGCATCAGGTTGGACTCCAGACAACAAATGGCTCAATAATATACATGTATATGGCGAGGAGGTCGCTCCAACTACACGATTGCATGAATGCGTTGTACAGTGCAAACTGATATACATGTATACTCCATATTTGATAAACAATCAAAAAGTTGAAGTTTTTGGCAAATTTCAATTTTCAACAAATGGCTAAATCATTGTCACGCAATTATGTAGTTATCACACATATCTTGGCATCCACTTTCTGCATATTTGTGAATTAGTTTTCTCCTCACTGCGTTTTTTTCAATTGCACGTTAAAACAAACCCTGCGACATTGTTCACTCTGCCTTTCAAAGATGTGAGAATCACTTAATCGCTGTGATGGCAAGACAAGATACTGAGCTATTAGGCCATCTCTTCCTGTTAAAATATGCACACACTATGCTCCCTTTCAATAATTTTCATGAATGAAACCGGTTCAGAAAAGAGCAGCAATGTACATGTAGAAGCACTCATTTTCAAACGTTACATTGATGATCTGATCATGGATCCATTTTATCCCAGCAATAAACCGCTTGATATGATCAGAAATGTTTTCAATTCCTTAAACGCTTTAGATGCTTCAGATATTCCAACCACAACACCATTATTGTACAATTCTGTCTTAATCACAAAATAGGGCTTTATGAGTAGTACCAGATGGATTGATATTGAAGCAATATGGGCCTTCCGGTGCTACGTAGCGCATTGATAGCGGGAACCGCATCGATCCTTAACTCATTCTACTATCATAATGATTACAAAGTGACAGTTCACCTTGGAAAATATGTAGAACAGAAAATGTCCTTTGACTTGTACAAGTCTTGGTACAATTATCTACACTTTTGTTATATCTGTTCTGAAACATTGGCTTCAAAATCCAATATTTTAACTAGAGCTTGTTTCCAGGTTTCTTTTCTAAAGTTTGTGGAAAAATTGAGGCGAACAAATCCAAGTTTTTGCTCAAACTTCCTTACGTATATGACCACATTAAAATAAACATCAAGTTTGATTGACTTAAACTCTGACTGAACTCAATATCAATGGTTGCATTTTCTATCTCATCTACAGCTTTATTCCCTTTTTCTCTAATGAGAATTCGATCAATTTGCACAATAAATTTCATTTCACATTGTGCTTAATGGACTCACCTGCAATTAACATCAGTAAATACATCAGCAGTAACCCCGCCATACTGAAAGTTAAATTGAATAGCATCAAGTTTCAATCATAAATGTATTTTGCATATAATTTTAGTGGATATCCGGAGTTTCTCCAATCACGTCTGTTTATAGGGAAAGACGCAAACTATCCTTCCAAAAAAATATCAAAGTGCTAAAAAAATCTCAAAGTGGAGACTGCATGCAACCCACACCGGTCTCTGAGGCATGTCGACATGCGTGAGGCCCGTTTCTCCCTCTCTCATATCTAAAATATTTCTCAGACCTAGCACACGAAATAGTGGGCGCTGCCTCACCTGCTCTGTTGCTGTTCTTTCGTGGGCTTTCGACCTTTTAGCAATGAAGAACTGAAAATTCCAATTTTCACAAAGTTTGAATATCTAAAACTTTTTGATGAAATTTACTGATCATCAGTCATTTGTCATTATAAGTCACCGGCAATACTTATTTGAAATGAGGAACCCTTTCTCTTTAATACTGAAAGTTGTGATGGCATTGATTTGTGCAAAGATAAAGAAAAAAATAATTGATGGTTAGGATAAATAAGTAGAATCGGTAACGTTTGCTCATATTCTCATAAGCTTTAACCCTATTTGCCTACGGTCTTTTCTTGCCGGTGAATTATTACTTCACGGTATTTCAAGGTATTTGGGAGGATTTATGTTCCCCCCTCAGATCATCCAAGCCACTAATTTAGATGGCATAACATAATACAGTTTACTTATGTTTGGCATGCTATATCCGATGGTGGAATCTGTTTTTTATTCCAAGTTGATATTGTTACTATAAATAGCATTTTAAAATTCAAACTATCATTTTTTAAAAATTTCGTAACTGTGTCAAAAATAGTCCGAAGAATTTCACGGAAATTACAATGGAACCTATCTAAAACATTTTACGCGGTTATTGCTACTAAAAATAGCATTTTAAAATTCACTTTTTGAAAAGCTCGTGTTTATAAGTAGTATGTGCAGAACATGCTTAATATTTGTCATCATAGCGAGGTAAAAAGTATCTGAGTATCAATTAATGTTATTGCTTGATCATATTTCCGGAATGGGGAAACTAAAGAAGTTGCAAATCAACTTTAAATTCAAAATTCTTGTCAGTAGAGGTGAAAGTCGAAAATTTCGAAAAAATATAGTCGAGAACTTTTTTCATGTAGTGCCTGTTTCTAAAGTACTGGGTCTACCAAAAAACAGTTACCACTCTGAGAAAGCTAACAAAAAGTTACGAAAAGTCACTGAAGGAGACCCTTAAAAAATTATTCGTTCCGGCGCGAGAGAACCGAGGAAACCGAGTAAATTAATAAAAAACCGAGGGGGAGCAATGCCCCTTCGGCAAATAGGGTTGAAAAACCTTATCTCTCTGATGATTAAATATATGATTGTGTTTGATCATCAATAAATATGACAATAGTATTAAATAATGAGCCATCAGTAATCCTTCGTCGAGTTATGCATAGAGCTTAACAAGTTTTGCTATTCAGCATGTCATGCTTCGGATGAGCTGAGTTAAGTAGAACATAGCTTGAGTGTCGGTAACTCTTTATAAATGTCATTTTCCAATTTAGAGGTGTCTTTGTAGATTTGATCATCTAAAAAATGCATCTGATTATCAATGTATTATATTGTAAATTTATTGCCTTTTTATGGAAGTTTTCCACAATTATGCAACAGTATTCTATGCAGCCAAAGATTTTATCCCACACTCACCAGCAATCATCGATATAGCGAGTCCATCTATTGTTCATACCATAGCCAGTTTCTACTGTACCACCTAATAAACTTTGTCGCAACATCAGTGTTGTATGATTCCGAGCGTGACAAAACCTGTCCGCCACGAAGCAAATTAAAAGTTCAAAGGCAAATTAATTGTTTTCCAAAGCAAAGCGAACCGCTGCAACAGCAAACTCTTTGAATGACTTTTGACTAATCAAGAAACTGATGGTCTCCATACCAGTGCATCCGAGCCTTTCAGTGAGTGAGTGAGCAAAAGAGATTTCAGTCCGTACACTGGTGAACGGGTGAACTGAGAGAAAGAGGATTTTCTAGTATAACTGCTGCTGAACTGCACTGCACTAAGAATGTGCCATTCATTAATATGCATTTGTACCATTATTATTAGTTATTCTTTCATGTGACATAAAATAATAAATTTCTTTAATTTTACAGTTTCACGATGAAAATGGGAAAATAATTGAAAGCAATCAAAATATCTGAAATATCCATTTCTGCATGCTCTCTAGCAATATCACTGCTGATTCGATTCATTTTCTACAAAAAGCTGATATAGCCTTCCTGTATACCATACTAGAATAAAATGTAAAAAGGTGCTCGTTTGATCTAAGCAGCAGATTTTTTTTAAAAAAACCAAAGAAATATGACTTGCTGCTGCGTTACTTAAAATCATGTTTTCTCTTCTCTTAAGCTTTCGCCACTACCGGCCTTGTCAAAAGTGTAAGTGGTTGACAATTAAGTGGTCACTGGACAATTTAATTATTTGATACTATGTACCTTCCTAAACTTTTCTATCCATCTCTTTGACTTTTAACCCTTTGATGATTTTGGGGTCCATTGGACCCCAAAAAATGTTTTGCTAGTCAGATTTTTCCACTTATTTGTATGCAATGTTTTTCTAATTACCTGAGAATTACTATTTTTCCAAGCGCTTATATCCCTAAATGTTTGACAAGGTTTGGGTTAATGGATTTGAATAAAAATGTGGGTTATTACGTTTGTGATAGTTGGGGTCCAATGGACCCCAAGGTCAAGATTCCACAGATGAAGTGCGAGCGTACATGCGCTGATCCAGGCAATACATGTGAGTGAAAAAAAAGATAGAGAGCGCGCGCGCGAGCCTGATGGAGGGACAATTACACCATGAGCGATGCGCACGGCTAGCGCTGCCGACGCATTCCAACATTCAACGCAAGATCAATAAGAGGTCAAGACCATAGCAAGCCGACACCACAGCTACTCTCCCTGAAAAGTCACGCAATCGGATTGGCTTGAGCTGAACTCAGATGACATCTATTTAGAAGTGACCGATGAAATACTTGGCCCGTATTACTGCACTCTTTGTCATGGCTGCCCGTCGAGAGAGACGCTTCAGTGCACTTGTTGCCTTTCAACGAATCGAAGAAGCAATGGAAAATGACACTGTAGATATTGACTCGCAGATATCAGATGAAGAAGAACGTCTTTCTGATATGGAAGAAGAGGAGCTACAACCGAATTTAGTGGAAGAATCTGAGGAATCGGATGAATCCGAGGAGGAAGCGACACTGCCGCGAATCGAGGACCGAACTCACGAGTACAGAAGTCCAGACGGAGAATTGTGGACAACAAAAGCTCCTCGAAGAGGTCAGACACCAGCTCGAAATCTCATTCGCCACCGTCCAGGACCAACACCCTATGCCTCTGCCCGAGTTCATGATGAAGAATCTTCTTTTCTTCAAATTTTTGACAAAAAAAATGATTGACACTTTGGTGTTCGAAACAAATCGCGAAGGCCGCGCAGTGCGTGGTGAAGATTTCCTAACAACGAATTACGAGGAGATGAAGGCATACATCGGCTTGTGCATATTGAGAGGCGTTTACAAAGGTCACCTTGAAAGTATTGACGAACTATTCAATGAAGAGCACGGTCGTAGTATTTTTCGAAAAACCATGACATTGACACGATTCAAAGAATTACGAAGATTTCTGCGATTCGATAATCGAGCGACACGCACTTCGCGATTGCAACGAGACAAGTTGGCTGCTGTGCGATTACTTCTTGACGGACTAACACATAATTCTCAGCAATGCTACCTTCCCGGAGAAACAATAACTATCGATGAGCAACTGTACCCGTTTAGAGGCAGGTGTCGATTCATACAATATATTCCGTCGAAACCTGCGAAATATGGATTGAAATTTTGGTGTCTCAACGATTCGACCTCTGCATACTGCTGGAACATTGTGATGTATACTGGAAAGGATGAAACCAGAGAGGACTGTCCACTAGGAGAGCATGTCGTGCTGAAGCTAACAGAGCCTCTTCGTGCACCAGGAATTGGTATAACAACGGACAACTTCTTTTGTTCTCTCTCACTTTCTGGAAAACTCTTGGAGAGAAACTTGACACTCCTGGGAACAATGAGGGCAAATCGAAGGGAAGTCCCCCTGGAAATCAGAAGTCATAGAGGTACACGATTGCATACTTCTCAATTCCTATACACGAGAGATAATATTCAAATCGTGGCGTACAAAGCAAAGAAGACGAAGATGGTAATCGTTCTCAGCAGCGAGCATTCCTCGCCGACCTTGAGTAATGCTGAAAACCGAAAGCCATCAGTGATTATCGATTACAATCATCGTAAAGGTGGCACCGACAGGATGGATCAAATGATTGCCTCGTATACAACAAAGTACAAGTCCGGAGATGGCACGTGCCAGTGTTTTGCAACATCCTAGATATTGCTTGTCTGAATGCCTTTGTTCTTCACAAAGAGCTCTTTCCACCAGTGAATCAGCATAAATCAAACCGGCGCAGACTGTTCTTGCTGAGTTTGGGATTCGCCCTCGTACGGTATCAACAGGAATCGAGAACACGTGCTCAGGAATTACAAGCATCGCAAGTTCCTCGAGTACAAACTTCAGTGAAAGGAAGATGCTTTTCCTGCCCAAGATCTGCAGATAAGAAGACGCGCTCCACATGTACTTCTTGCGGACGATTCATTTGTTCATTGCATTCAAATTTGGTGTGTTTGTCTTGTTTATCCGGACAATAAAACAGTTGATCGATGACCCTATTCTTTTATATTGCCAGTAGAAACTGTATATTAGAGTAATCAAAGGTTGAATTTGAGAAAATTTACTAATATTATTGAACTTTCCGAAAACTTTTGTGCAAACACAGGTATTTCTGGTTGGGATCCATTGGACCCCATAAAAACATAAACAGGGTAGTATTTTTACAATCATCAGAGGGTTAAACATTTTTGTATTTTACTGTGTTAATATGTTGATATGTCCAACCACTTACATTTTTGACAAGGCCGGTAGTGGCGAAAGTTTAAGGAATAGAAAATATAATTTTAAGTAAAACAGCAGCAAGGCTTATTTCTTTGATTTTTTAAAAAAACATACTAGAATAGTTAATGTCACTTCGATTATGACACATTACTACAGCGCTGATATCACGATAGAATGTTTTTCATGCTCCACTTGTTTTCATTCAATCACTAAACACCTCTTTTTCATTGGTAAAGTTTCAAAATTGCTGAAACTCATCCTCAACATAGTGATCGATTACTTCAATTTGTTTGTATCTATAATTCCAGACATCTTTGAAGAGAATTTGATTTTATTCTTGATTATGTGCTTGCAATGCACATTGTTGTCATGCTGCCCTGTATTCTGAATAAATACATGCACCATTTTTATGTAGATGAGAACATATTGCTTTGTCCCATGTGGACAGCTTAACCTACAATCAAGCATCTCTACTAAAATTCAGTTTCAATTGACATTGAATTCTTAATTCGTAAAATAGCATTTTAGCCATATTATACTACTTATGAATAATACTTTTTGACTGTATATTCAAAACTGAGTTGCCAAAACATCTGAAATATTCATATGTGCGCAGAAGCTACCCATTCTTTCATTGTAGTCTAAGTGTAAGTCCTAAACATTTTGTTAGAAGCATGCTTTTATTGAAAATAGCGTCCATTTTGAAAATAGACCATTTATGAAAAATCTGTACCTGAAAAGATTTTCTGTTTGCTCATTTCTAACTCCTGGAGGCTCATAAAACTGAAAAAATTGGTTTCGCCTATGATACATTCTTTAAATCCAAAGCGTCATTCAGGCGCACCGTGATTGATTGACAATTGATTGTCATTTGCCATTAAATTTACTTAAAGTTCACTGTTTAATTCGAAAGCATTAAATGGAATGCGATTGGATGGCAAACGAGATCGAACCAAACAAGTATTGTATTCTGCATTATCTTGAAGTGAAGTGCCAATGTAATTGTAAGTGGAGTTGATTCAGATAAAAGATCTTTGGAGAAATTTCTTTTGCAGCTCTTTATCAGTATCCAGTGACAAAGTACATCTTCACACATTTCACAGTTGGTGAAATCCGTTCCACAAACTTTGCATCGTCGAATGTAATGCAGGGATGTTTGGGTTTTTGTAGTTGATGACAATGAATTGATCAACATTGCTACATTCCTAACTGCTTTGGAAGATTGAAATTGATGACATGATGCGATACTGCGGTCTTTCGAGCAAGACCAAATGACAGCTCCTTCAAAACATTCTTTCGCTTTATGGACATTTGATCTCTCTTCAAAAGATGAAATGCATCATAAGCTACAACATCAATCATATCAAAGTATATGAGAAGATGCCTCCTCACAGTGTTTCTTTGACAAGTGAAGCATTCAGCGCCTTGAACAAGCTCATCAAATCCTTTCTCTCTCTCTTTATGATAAAGTATCATTCTTGGTTTGTTTTTTGAAGCTGCTACTACAATTTCAGCTCCAGAATGAGATGAATTAAGAAGTGTAACAGTGTTTTGCATAACGTGTATTGTTGAAGTGTATAAACTGTATTCTTTATGGCTTGGCATGAAGCAATTACAATATGATTGTATGATCAAGTAAGAAAATGCTGCTTTCTATTGGTCTGTCTTTCCCATGCAGTGCGTCGCGAACTTCTTTTCTGTGAGATCGAAGTGCATGTCAAGCGCATACCAAGTACAGACACTGCCAACATACGTGACATAAAGACGTTATCCGTCACTATATCTCTCACACTTCCTCGATTGGGTTCACTGAATTCAACAACGATGGTTTATGATTTCTTAAAGAAATGTTGACTGCACTGCGTGAAAATATTTTTTAACTAGACTTTACTAATGAAAATATGGATAAATGACACAAAAGCATCATTCCGAAAACAAAATCTCATCTTGTGGGCGTATCCGCATCCCTTCGTCAGTCACTCATAATAGCTCTGCACCAATTGGGCAGTTATTAATTTAATTAATTGGTCAGTTATACGCACAGTTCAGGAGCAATTGCTTCAGTCGTCAATGCCTCCATGAAACAAAGTACACGTCTGATATCGGATCTGCACAAAATTTTGACACGCTCTCTGACACCTGAGAGGTCGCATCCGTTGGCAAGTAAATGGCGAGCAATAGAGCTCTCGGGCAAAGACTGGGATCGAGGAACAGCGCACCTCCCTTCCAACAACCATTTGGGTATATGCTCCTTGACCCGTTCACCCAAGGATCTTTCTGTTCTGCCAATAAACTTGACATCGCAAGCGCACTCAAATTTATAAATAGCTTAATAATGAGCAGAAACACGAAATTCATCCTTGGGCAAACTAGCCGGAATATGAGAGGTCGAAAATGTAACAATTGGTTTCACTACCGGGATACACTTAAGAAGAGCCTGAATAGACCGCTTTGCAATCTGAGCTGTTCTATCACCAATAAAAGGGAGCTTCACATCAGCAATCTTTCGCTCAGGACCAAACACAGACAAAGACTTATCCTCGGGCACGGTCAAATACCTATCAATAAAAACCATAGGATAGTCATCATCGAGAAAATTACGTCTCAACGTATGTATCTTACAATCAGTAGCATCGGGAGAACAAATGCGATGTTCTGGACTCACAAGTGACTTAATCACGCAGATATTATAAGTCCTTGGTACAAAGCTATAAAAGTAAGTGTAAAAATCTGTCCACGTATCTTAACGTAAAAACCGATGTCTGTACAGAGCCATCACGTCTGCGAACACATTTCACGTCAAAGAAATTCATGCAGTCATTCATCTCTGTTTCGCAAGTAAAACTAAGAGATTGATGAATGCTGTTAAAAACACTCAAAAGATGAGAAGCAGAAGACTTCCATTTCAATAAAATGAAGCACAATGCGACTGAATAAGTGGGTGCAATCTTTCCTAAAAAGACCATGAAAATGTCAGCAAAAAGTGGAACCGAACGGACTACACATGGCGCAGCAGTACAGCGGTCTATAATACCTTCCGTCGAAAAGAAACTGGACATTTTGCGTGCAGAGAAAATCAACAGATGACGAAAGTATCATGTGGCAAAGCTATATTTATGTCATTTTTCCGAATTGTCAGAATAATTATGTCAATTCTCTGCTCAACCTGAACATTCCATTCTTTCCGTCTCTGTGACAAGCTTAGCCAATATTTCGCTCTCTCTCTTCTCCATAAGGTCCACTCAAAATCCGGATGAGATATCAGGGCCCTATTGTAGAGTGAAAAATGCTGAATCGAATGGTATCGGTCCAAAAGTACTCTAAGTCCAGGAAGTCGGTCAAAGACCCTTTTGTCCCGTAACCTGGTATTCTTACATTACTCTTATTGATCTTACTCATTCGCTGCTAAAGTGATTGCCTCTGCAATTGCCCGGACCTAGTGCTTTTGTACGTCACTAACGGATTTGCACATCGATTTCGTACATAGCTCTGGCATCGTACAGTTGACAGTTCACTTCGAAAGAATGGATGTGCAGATTATTTCTTTGATTATCTCTGTCAAATTCTAATTTATCTGCTAAGCCAGCGAATGTGAAATAATGCCTCCCTGACTAAATTAGGTGTTGATTGATGAATTACAAATATAGAATCACAAAGCTGTATTTTTTACCACTCACCGTTTCCATTGAGCCATCTATTACAAAGAAACATGCATTATCGATCTCTCTGATAACGCGGACACTCAAAATATATTGAGCTGCATGCTTCCTCCTTTCAGATAATTGAATATTGTCGAGAGATCCTGAAGCCAATAATGTAGACGAAATGAAATTGAAGGTTTTCTTTGAGTACAGCGGTCAAGTGCAATTAAGTTGGCCAAATCTACCTATTGATTTTTACTGCTGAGAGATGCAACACAGTTGTTGCGATTGTCTCATGTCAGCAATCATTTAGCCCTCATCAGAAAATCTGCTACATTTTGCAGCAAAAAATGTGTAAAATCTTTTAGTACTTGACCTGTCAATTTTAGGAAGCCGATGCTTTATAGCGATAAGATTTTATTTCACCTCTACCCTCACATGACTCCAGAAATAAACATTGAAAAATCTATAGTTTTTGTTCTACATGGCAACTGTACCTCATCGGTATGACAGACAAACAAGCGCGCGACACACATACACGCATACCGAAAAATACACCCATTTCCTTTCATGACAGAAAGCGTTGTCTACTTTGAGTCGTCTACAATGACTTGTGCGCATAATTACACACCGTTTAATAAATAATTACACAAAAACAACGTATTTTCGAGTGAATTTTCGTTTTGAAGTCGTGCTCAATTTCAAACAACTTTCTACCATGGAGAAGGCTTGTGTCTGGTCAGCGGTAGTCAGCTGACTTGAAACTATTAACCTTTGATAAATTCATTTCTCGGATGCCAACAAAAAATACTGCGTAATGTAAAAATTGAGCATTTATTGAGCAAAAGCTGAGTATCTTGTCACTCAGTACACACTGGGTATTCTGCCGCAGAAAATGCATCCAACTTCCATATTTAGAATACGAATGTGAGACCTGAGTGATTTAGCCCTAACTGTGTCATCTGTTGAGTTTGAGCCATTATTTACGTGAATAGGAAGAAACTTTTGATACATAAACTTCTAAAAGATGAAATGGATTGTAATTGTGAGCTTGCTACATGAGACGACTTCAAGGCCGCTGTGCACATCAATTTGCAATATATGATGTAAAAACTTTTCCTAGAGATTATACACTTTCAAATAAGCAACTTTTTAAAAGCCTTGTTACTTTCACTGGCCTAGATCAAAAAGTAAAACGTCATTTATTTACTCAAAACCAGAATTAATTCAAGAGATGAAAAGTTTGTTAATGCAAGTCTCAGTCAATTCTGGTTTGACTTGAAGAAAGCATCGGTAGTGAAGTGAGCTTTTTATAAATTTCTGTCAAGTTCATTCATCTTCTCCAAATGCTTTTACATTGTGGAGTTATCTCCTTTAATTCCTTCTTAAAATTGTAGAAAGTTGAATTTCGACAATTCGATTTTGCTTGGTAAGTAATCAGTCGATGGGAACTCCACCCTTATCTATTGAGGTGACATCATCTTTTTTTAGTCTAGCTTTAATGACGTAAATTGCTTAATATTTTGAATATTGTCAGTGATAAGTGTGCAATAAAGTAGCTCCAAATTATTCAACTTGCATCATAGTATCATAATAAATTTCAAATGTAAATAGGGCTGTGCGCTAGCCGCAACTGCAGGCACCGGTGCAAATTATGGCCAGAATTATAGCCGAAATAAAAAGGTTATTTCGCAGTCTAGATTGTCGTGCGATGGTCAACCAAAACTTCAAAATCATGAAGGTTGCGCCTACACCTTTCATAATAGGCGCTCATATTTTCAAGAATTCAATGGAAATTTTATAGAGTGCAAGGAAAATTCTGTTCGTCCTAAGAATTTGGAGCAGACTTACTCATTAAATTAATCCATTACTCATTGATCTCATTACTCTCGCATCATTACACTCATCACACAAAAAATATTAGTACTAATTTTAGAGCTTTTGGGTCCGAAAGCACAACACGTAATTCCCACTCATTTCAGTACTCATTCAATGAGTTGCACAGCACTTGCACCTCCAGTAGTTGACAAATACTATAAGCCATATCTAACCCGCTGCGCTGTATCCCATATGCACTCCATCTATAAGATCTTCTGTGGTAGTTAAAAGCAAATCCATTTGGATCAAATTGTGCTAATCTCAAGAAAATGATTAAGTACAGAATATGCTGAATTTCATTTATGATTAAGGAGTGTTTACATAATGTTCTTTGGAAGAGGAAATATGGAAAGTTTATGCAATGGTATCTATGCTACATAAAAAGTCAATCAAAATAGTTAGATGCAGTCAGCACGTGCTAATGGTATCAATAGTGAAACTAAAACAATTAACACCTTACCGTTCAGATTATAAAAGTGACAACTCAAATGCTAAAGGTAGTCGTAACAGATCCACGCGGAGAATGCATGTTATGACTTTAGAATGACTTGCACATGTGCAAGTCGATTGATTCGGTTTATAATCATCATCATTGAAGTGAAAGGAACATGCGCGAGTACATGTCGTCGCATGTTAAAAGTAACATGCGCGTCGCGTCCTTATGCATCTGAGGTCCATGGTGCAGACGCTACATTTTTAATACATAGTTCTGTACGCCTCACTCAATCTGAATCACGGAAATTAAGTGAAAATACTTTGAATTGATTGAAATACTCATACAATTAGAACAAATATCATCTCAAGCACGTTCTTCAGTTTCTTTCTAATGTGTTTTCAAATCAATATTTCGATTTTTCAAATATTGTAGAACACTAAATTTCCACAATGATTTTGAAATCAGGATAGTGTGAACACTTTATTTATATTGATATTTCATCATATTAGCACTCAGTTTGTATTTAATAAACATTTTAGTATTTCTGTGAATTTGAATTCGGTAATTTTAGTACCCTTCCGTTTCGTATTCACATTAGTATTCAAATAGGACTTTCTGATTTACAGTGTAATTTCTGGATTTTTTTCAGTGAACCCGTGTAAACGAACTTTTATTTTTCTAGATTGATTTACAGACCTAATCATCCATCTAATGTCTTCCAATCGCGTCGCACATCACCCTATTATACATCATTCGAGAGTTGCATTCTCAACTTCAATATCAGCTGTGATAAACTTGCATCCGTTATTATATTGCTGAGCAGTGCTCAAAATGTGAAAACACTCAATTTACAAAATGAAATTTTACAAAAAGAAAACATGGGAGAATGATAATTCATTATTCAGGCTTGGGGAAAGCAATTATTTTCTCAGATCTCTTTTGATGCAATGGTTATCAAAATCGGTGAACTATATGGACAGAAGTAGTGATATCGTGAAGTAATCACGAAATCATGATGACTCTTTTGACTAAAAATGACGTATTCTCGATTTTTCATCAAAAATGCTCAAGTCTGGTATCGCTACAATCTTTGCGATGTAAGGAGTGCGAATGTTTACGTTTCATTTTAATATGTTCAATAGTTCTTTTTCAAACTGCTTCAACATTTTTCTCATTACTGCTGAAGTACACAAACAACAAGTAAGGTGAACGAAGGTTCAAAACAAAACAATTAGTGAAGCCATGTCGTTGTTCTCTCAATGGCGATTGCAGACTATCTACCTTGTGTATTTGTATACTTTACGGGCAATGACATATGCGGTGATTACTGTTTGCTTCATGTTCTCTCGTCAGTCAATAAACTTCTGGTGTGCGAAGCGGACGTTCATGATTACAGTGGCGTCGAGGCTGCGCATGCTGCTTACAACGTCCATTGACTTCGATTTGTGGTTTCTGTGGCTGGAATCTGAAGGGACTAGATGAGAGAACTGTTGAGTACGACCGGGCGATGAAGGATATCGTTCTCAACTATGTTGACACCAAGTTAACTATCCACTTGGTGAGTGTGCTTAAGGACAAACCGAAAGACGTGGACAACTGTGGTGGATGCTGTAAAAGAAACATCAACAATTTTCAGGGCCTGCAAATATGCAAGAGAACTTCAAATCTGTCCGTTTAAATGCTTTTTCGGATTCCTTTCAAGTGCTTCGTGAGTTGAGATGGCTGGCGGCATGTGACAATAGAGAGAGATTTACTCATGCATACTATGATGATTATGCTCAACATGCGATGAGAGAAATTCATGCCTTTGTAAATGTATCATGATCATTCTCGTTACTGTTAATTGGTTGTCATCTTTTCATGCTCATGCCTCAATGTCATCGTACCCATATTTTTGTAAATAATATCATTAATAATATCATAATGTGAATTTCTAATTGTGCATCAGAAACTTTTCAGACTCATTCTAACGCAACATCCGTCGAAGTGCTTCATGTATATAATTCCTCATCGTGAATCAGACATCATTCCTGGTTGTGGTTGCCGCATTCGTTCATTCATCCACTTAATTTTTTTGTAAATCTCATCTCATTTTATGTTACATTAATTATCATTACCACATTACTTTCTCTGTTTGTACCAAAATTTGATCAATAAACTTTCTGAGTTCTGAGAGAGAGAGAGAGAAATGCGAAATGACCAAATGATGACACCTTGATAATGGATAGGAAGGACAAGACATTGATAACACGAATGTCCTGCTACTTTGTCTCTTATGAGTCTCAATCAGATGCAACTGTAGCAGAACAGTCAGCTGTATCAGTCACTCGTGACAAATTTACATCGGAGAACGGTGACATAACTGGTGGTGCTGTTATCATTCCTCAACATTTTCTAACTACATTTCAGGTATGTATACTGAATGTGATCCACTATAAATGATACATGAACAATATCAATTGTTATTAAAAAACCGTTCTCCGATTAAATAACAAGACGTTAGAGTTAATAATCTGCTGCTGGGTGTGATGTGCAAATAATACCGCTTAATAATTGTGATTAATAACCTGAAGTATTGCTCTGAATTATATCAACGAATGTATTGACAACAAAGTGATGCATATTTTGTCTCCTCTCCTCCATGTGTATTGAACTTTCATCTTTTTTGTGCATGATTCATCGACACATCTAAGTCTCATCGTTGACCTCATTTGTAAATATCTCAGTCCTTTTTCAGACATTCATCGTTATATTTTATGGATATCAACGGCGATAGTGGTGCAGTTGTTTTTAACTTTCATCTCACATCCCCATTGTCATCTTTCATCTTCTGCCGCGCAACTAAATAAATGTATAACTAAATAATATTTAATAATGTAGATGTATTTGTTTGTCCCACCTGTTGGACAATAAACATTTTTGAATTTTGAATTTTTGAGAGAGAGAGAGAGAGATCTCTCTAAAATCTCATATCGGAGGACGGACCCTACAAGTGGTTGATTATTTAGCTGAATCATATTTCAAATCGTTTCAGAATTTCTGCAGCTACACCTGTGACCACTCAGCCCAAGTCACCCCTTCCTACATCATCCTCATCCTCATCTCAACATCCTGGTTCATTGCGTCCAAGGATAAATGCACCAGCTGCACACGACCAATGGATGACCAATGGATGACCAGTTTTTCCTCACATGCAAAAAGTGCGAAGCGAGTCTACACTACTCCTGTACGGAGCTGCCACATTATCAACTGGTGAAATATGTGAAAGAAAATTTGTACAAAAGAAAATATACCTGTGTTGAATGCATTAAGAAAATCCATGCACAGGATTACGCAATTATAGAAGAAAATGTGGAAAATTACTGTGGCAAAGACCATTTGATAGCAGAGTATAAGAGGCGAGTTCAAATCATGGAAGAAGAAATTGACGACCTGAAGAATTCAGCACAGCAAACAACTGCCGAAAGAGATGAAATGAAAGACCAAGTTGAAAGACAGAATGAAGAATTGACGATAGCTCAAAGATAGAACGCAGATCTTCTTCAAACAATCGAAGTGTACGATTCCCAACTGACTGAATATGAAGAGAAGGAAAGAAAAAATCAAAACAATAGCAGCAAAGAGAAGGAAAGAAAGAACAGTGACATTGAAGAACTGATTAAGCTTGTCGACGCAAATAGACAAAACACGAGTTCGGAGATAGCGGTGTTAAGGCATGTCATCGACGACGTAAAGACCAGCATGCATAAAAATTTGAGCATACAAGAAGGAAACCCGTCAACATATCATCAACCTGCACCAACGTCGACATACCGTCAAACTGCACCAACGAGACTGTACCAGCCAAGACCCTATCAACCAAGACACTACCGACAGCAGCAACGACGACCAGCGCCAATCTGTCATTCGTGTGGCCGAAGAGGCCATATAGCAAGAAACTGTTACTCAATTCTGTTACCGTGATGGTACACACCAAGAAGCAACTTCTCAAGACCACAATAGCAACACTACCAGCAGTACCAGTTGCCTTACAATCAGCGCTACCCACCGCAACAGCAATTCAGTCATCAAAGCCTCCAACCGCCCATAAGCTACCATCAGCCACCCGCTCCCACCATGGCTCAAGGACATTATCCGAATTTTAATCAAGTCGGTGTGCAACAACAGCAATTTATTTAGCGGAAGTGAGCGAGGGGAGGAGACAGAAAAAAGTAAGACTCAAATCCAATTGGAAAAAATATTTTATACAAATATTAATGGATTAAATATCAATAAAATTGAAGACATTAATCAGATTAATTGTGACGCGGATATATGCGGATATATGTGCTTCACCGAAACACACTTAATGGAATATAATAATTTGACAATAGACCAATACAATACCATAGAAACATCTAGCAAAACCAAAAATAATCAAGAACGCCATATTAAAGGAGTCAATCTGTATCACAAAAAGGACAACCTAAATATAGAAAAAATAGTTTCTGAAAATGGAGACACGACAATAATTGAAATGTCAAACAAACAATGGAAGGAAATAAAAAGAATACATATGATCTTATGTTATAGAGAAAGCAGAGAATCCAAATATGCAGATAAAGAATATCTTGATAAAATATAAAGATATATCGAAAAATTCAAAATGAAGCATATAATTATGATGGGAGATTTAAATAGCAGAATAGGTAATTTGAATGACAACGTACATATGGATCTCCCATTAAGAAATTCTGAAGATTCAATTGTAAATAAGCAAGGAAGAGAACTGATAAATTTCTGTAATGAAACAGCTCTGATAATAGCTAATGGAAGGTACGAAAAAGGAGAACACACTTTCTGCAGACTGCAAAATGGAAAGTGTTGCAAATCAGTAATAGATTACTTAATACTGTCAGAATCATTATTGCAAAATTTAGAAACATTTAAAATATTGGAGCCTCAATTATTTACTGACCAGAGACCGATGGTAATAGAGATAAATATAACTTTAAATGCTGTAGCAAAGAATGCATCATCTAATGTTAATTTCGCACAAATGAATCATGATACACGGATCATCCCTCTCAAATGGTCTCCTAAATATGACATAGAAAAATTTCATCAAAATACTGTAGGTAAAAGCATGAATCTCTTAAAAGAAGTAACAGATAATAAGTTTAACAAGGCAGACATTTATTACAAATTAATCAACATCAATAAGGGATCACCATCTACTATGACGAATCCTGATAGACAAATAAATTATTCTAATGAATTAAGATCTCTCAGGACAACATATAGACAAACTGTTGAGAAATATAAAGCTGATAAATCTGAACAAAATTCTGTCTGAGAAAAGAAGACACTGAAACAAGCGAATTTAAATGAACTACAAATAGCGAAATTTTATAACGATGTTAAAAGATATTGGGAGCTTCTGAATAATAGTAAGCCTAAGAAAAGTACAAAAAATATAACTTCACTGTCAGCTCTATCTTTCAAAGAAAACATCCAGAAAAGGAATGCTGAAATAGAAAATCTAAACGATAATAAAAACTGCGTAATTGCTATGCATAAAACTCTACTTACCAAAAGTGACGACAGTATAAACCAAACCATAACAATGATGGAGATTGAAAATGCGATAAAACGGTCGAAAACATCCAAATCCAGTGGCCCAGACGAAATTGTATATGAAATGTTAAAGAATGATCAGAACCAAGGTAAGATCCTGGTTAATGAAATATTGATTGATCATGAAACTCCTTGGCATTCTAGTTGGACCATCCCTATCTTTAAGAAGGGTGATAAAGATGATACTAACTCCTATCGATGTATGAATTTATCATCGTGTATTGAGAAATTATTGACTAAAATATTAAATGATAGGTTAAATGTTTGGCTCAACAAAAATGCAATATTACACGAATCTCAAACAGGTTTTAGGAAAGAACACTCGACAATTGACAATATTTGGATCTTAAAAGAAATAATACAGATATATAAAAATAATAAGAGACCACTGTATACCTGCTTTGTTGATCTTACGAAAGCATTTGATTCTGTTCAGAAAAGCAGACTGATAAATAAGTTGAGTAGCATAATACCTAATGGTGACTTTTTGTTGTTACTGATACATATTTTAAAATACAAAACATATAAAGTTCTGTTTAATGGTACAGAAAGTGACGAATTCCCGGTTAAACATAGTGTTCCACAGGGAGATAGTTAATCGCCTACCCTGTTTTGTATTTACATGAACGACTTCCTGATTGAACTTTATCGAAATATAAGTACATTTCATCCTATAAAGATAAGCCATTTGAATCTGGCGGCGCTCATATATGCCGACGATATTTTATTGATGAGTGAAACGCAAACTGGCATCATTAAACAGATTAAGCTTCTTCATGAATTCTGTGAAAGTAACAGCTTGAGAATGAATTACAATAAGACGAATCTTTAATGAAACTGAAAAATATGAGAAACTGCATTTAAGCGATGATGATGATATATTGCCAATCGAAGTTGTTGATGAATATAAATATTTAGGTTATTGGATTGCAAAGAATGATAGAAAGCACATAGAAGAATTAACGAAAAAAGGAAAAGCATCATCGTACGTAACCGCTAAAACTTTAAAGGAATTTGGCAATGTAGACGGTAGAATAATGACAGAAGCATTTGAAATGTTTTTTGACAAAAATTTGGCTGATCTAAATCGAGTGATTATGCAATTTTACAAAAGATATCACCATTTAAGAATAAGTACGCCAAATTATTGCATTATTGGGGAATTCGGTGTCAAACCAATAGAATTTTATTGCTATAAATCAGCAATAAATTATTTTCTTAAGATAAATAACAATAATGATACACGATTAATCACCCGAGTATTCAAAAATATACAATGCAATATGAACCGTAAGTCTTATCGTAATACATGGTGTGTTCGAATAAACAGTTTATTTAACAGAATCAAATTCAAAGACGTGCAAGGCTTGGATTACAGTGGAAAGTCTAAAAAAATAGTTGATAGTGCTCTAACGGAATTCTTTAGGAAGGAATGGATTGATAGTGCCAAACATAGCAATAAAAGTTTTAATTACAGTCCGTTTCATAAAAAGTGGATCATCCTAAAATTTGACTAAATAAAACATAGGTATGATACAGAAAGCATTTTTCATGTTATTTCATGTCCCTAATATATTTAAATGTCCTTATATAATCTGATAAGCTATGATACAGCAACGGTTCTTAAGAAGCTAATATTTTGTGGCCCTACCCTTATTGTCAATGACATTACCAATTCGTCTAGGCATTGATTCGATGAATCGTTGATTTTTGACTGATCTAATTTTCTCCACTCTCTTTTTAACAGTGACGTAAGTTGTGATACGCCATCTGTAGGTAGCAGTGAACGACGAACGTTACGTTTTAGAATACTTCATACATTTTCTATGGGATTCAGATCAGGAGAACGAGCTGGCCAAGATAATGTCCTAAGCCCTAATTGAGACTTGCATAAGTTGACTCTACTACTCCTGTGACACGTAGCATTATCATCCATAAATAACCAAGTCAATGGATCACCAAGTTGATCTGTCATTTGGCCAATGTTCATTCGTAAAACATTCACATAGCGTTTAGAATTCATGGTTCCTTGCTGTATGTGAAGTTCAGAGCGGCCATTGGTCCAAATGCCAGCCCAAATCAGTAGAGTCGCACCACCTTGTACCCGGGGACGATGTAAATGTCTCGGAATTTCCTGATCAGATTTTATCCATAATCTCAATCGACCATCACTATCCTTCAGACGGACTGATGCCTCATCAGACCAGACAACCCGATCCCATTGATTTCGCCAGTGACAATGACTCATTGCCCATCTGAGACGTCTTTTTGTATGCTGATCTGATAATTCGATCTGAGAGAGCCTCTTACAGCTCTTGAAATTCGACTCAATAAGTCTTCTACGAATAGTGGACTTAGAAATAGACGAGTCAAGTGCAGCCATCTCAGTTAACGAGAGACTTGGATCAACTTTAACAAATCTCAAACTTAGGCGGTCTCTACGGGTTGCCTTTTGTGAATGCGATCTCGTTATTGTTCATTTGTGCTTTGTATTGTTTTCAACCGGTAAGAGATAGATTTCTAGCTGAAAGCAATCAGGAGTGCTGCCAACACCACCGCAACGAAGTCAGGAAGCTATGGAACATGAAGTCCAGTTAGTCACATGTATCAGTTACATTATTGTTGATGAATAATGGTGCTATACTGGCTCTGATTGACCGATTTTCTTTATTTTTGTTTTGCTTGATAGCTTTTGGCTTGTAGAACAACATATTACATAACAAAGGAAACAAATGTAATTTTATAAGAGTGAGGTATGATTTTGTGTAGCATTGCTGAATGAAGATCAAATTATCTACTACTTTTTTTATCTATAACAGGAAAACAACTCAATATTCATGCTTGAAATTTCCAACAATGATATTAGTAAGCACAACTGACATATCTTCCAAATTTCAGAAAAATTCGTTCAAGTTTGGCGGAGTTAGACAAAGTTGAAGTTAAGGCGATGTTTAAGGGTGATCCATTTTTTATGAAACAATCTGTATTTGGAGCTGTGTAGATTTCACTGTCAACTGAAGCCATATCTAGCACTCACTAGTGACAAAACTAAAATCAATAATATTATTAAAATCAGAACAGGAAATCACAGACTAGCAGCAGAAGTTGGAACGTATCACAACTGCATTGCATATAAAGATTATTATATTTGTAAATTATGCGAACATGATGAGATAGAAGATATCTTTCACTTCTTTGCTGTATGTCCATGCTATAATGATGTGAGAAATGCTTTAATCCCATATGTAAAAGATATTTCAAGAACGGATTTCTATGATTTCATGAATTCATTAACAATCGGACAGTTACGGATAGTTGACGAATACATGTATATTGATAGAGCGATGGACATTAAAAACAAAAGAACATAGATAGCGAACTGTAGACGACAATGTCTAAGATTGTGTTTACGCTTTGATCAACAAAAACAATGAACGACTATAAAACTTCGACATATGAAACAATGACATGACATCTTGGTTAGATATCCATGATATGAAACGTTGCCGTCTAAATGCAAAATGCAATCATAGATAGCGGATGGCAATCTACCCAACGGCCGTGAAAAGGCAAAACCATGTAGTTTGAAAAACATCAATTTTCGCTAGAAGCTAAAATGTGAATTTCACTATTCTTGGACTTTTTTACGATATTATCTTACAAACTTAGGAAAAGTTGCATTAACTGGATTCTTATTTGAATTGCGAATACTGCCAGTGGATCAAAAATTCAAAATTTACCTTTTCAAATGTCTTAAATCGTCGTAAATGTTTTTGCCTTGTCAATTTGAGAAAGACATAGCAATTTTTGAAAAGGCAAAACCATGTAGTTTAGGATGTTGAAAAGGCAAAACCATGTAGTTTAGAATTATTGTATATCTATGTACGTATTTGTATTGAATATCTATGCGTAAATGATTTTACCTTGTCAAATTGAGAGGGATATGACTGATTTTAAAAGGCAAAACCATATAGTTTAGGATGTTGAAAAGGCAAAACCATGTAGTTTAGAATTATTGCAAATCATGAACGTATTGGTATTGAATTTATATTCGTACATGTATGATTTTGCCTTGACAAATTGTGGCTACTTTGAAAAAGTAAAAACTATGTAGTTTAGGATGTTGAAGAGGCAAAACTGCGTAGCTGAGATTTATTAAAGTGGGTGATTTATACTAATCCTAAGCTAGCATTGTATGAAAAACGGTGGTGAAAGCATCAATATTATAAGCTAATTCAGTTTTATCGTTCAGCATATTTACATAAAACTGTTCAGTTAAATAGGCCTATTAAACGTTCAACGTATAAGATTATATGAGGTGCTAGATATAGGAAAGATTACCATAGCAAGTAATTCACCTCTCCGATGACATTCGATAGTGATCTATGATTGAACCCATGACTCTCCATGATATGAAGAAATCCAGCTGTTCAACCAACACGACTATACCACCGTACAAAAGGAAGGTATTATTTATAGAACGGAGGCTTTGTGATTCACATAGTAGGCCTATAAGATTATGAAGCATTGGAGATGCATTGTTATACGCATCGACCTACGCTTAAGGTATCCATCTAGGTGTAGCTATGGCCTGTTAGCCTAGGCTACATAGGCCCAGCTGCGTATAGACCTACATAATCGCATCATAGATATCGGTCGGCTTACATCTAAATGTCATCTATAAATATTAGGGCCTAATAATGACACAAAAATTGTTCTGCACTTCGATTTCGAAGATTCCAAGAATTGCAGAACATCCTAAGGTCTTGCGAAACTAGTAGAAGCAAAACGAGATCGACAAATGAAATGAAAAAAAAACAACTAATATAGCTAGCTATAGGCCACATCTTATGTCTTCCTAATTGCTAAAGTTCAGCGGCATAATACACACTGCAAAAAATAGAATTCATGTCATTGTAAGTCTGACCTAGTCCATAAGCCCCAGGGGGAAATAGCCTACACAGGCCCACGTCAGGCGCGTTAATTTTGGTAGGTCCTACATTAGGTCCTATTAATGATTAATAATAATCAACAACATAAATGATAATTTGAGTAGTATATAGGATTTGTTCATTTATGGTTGATTTTTCTGATTTATGATCATCAATGTAAATTAGATTTTTGTATGAGGGAAGAATTGCGACCCGTAAAATTTAATTTTTGAGTGTTCTATGTATATCTACACGTATCACTGCCTCACAACAAAATCATCGTAAATGACTTTTTTTTCAACGAAAAACGAACGTAATTGCTAAATTAATTCTGCTCAAATGAGTGTTCGTAATAATGATGTTTCAGTATTATGGACAGATGAGTTGGACCTACCATTAACTCCGAGTAGACCTAATTAAGTGGATCATTTTAAAGCATTCCGACATACGAAGTCAAAATTACAAACAGATAATGCATGATCACAAATTAGCAAAATTGTAATGTCCATCTCTGATTGCACTTGTCATTTGATTCTATGTTGAAGTCTTATACGTTCGGGCTTTAATCCTAGGACTTACAATGTAGGTACCAGTAAACCTAGATTTCCCAAGGTGTGATGAATTCCAGAATATGGTTAATATTACATCAAGTAAGAAATGTAGGGCCTACTCGTATAAATTGTATTTCATATTCCAATATATTTGCTTGGTCCCCTATTTGTTTCAAATTACTCATTAAATAAAATTGAAAACATCAATCTTACTCTATGAAATGTACCTATTGTTGTACAACGAAGAACTTTTTACACGATGAAATTAGATATCACAAAAACAACATCAAAAATCAATGTCCATGACGGCCGTTAGATCTCCAACCTCAGAGCTGACCTTCAAAGTTTTAAAAAAGTCTCTTCTGTATGGAGGCATTGATGATGAAAGTCGTATGAAATCATCATATTTTTCTTGTGTGACTCATCTTCTTTCTGTTTCTTTTGGTATCTCATCCAGAGGCTTTTCTTTACTTTGAGTACAGCTCATGATATTGCTTATTGCAGCCTGCTTTAAAAACTTGATCTCCTTAATGTTTTTGTCTTCTCGCCAACTACATTTCGCAAACATGCTTGTTGAGCCTCGCCTCACCGAAATTTGTCGGCATTTGGAGATTTTGATAGAAAGACGAGATAGGGCTGAAGATTTTATGTTGAACATATCAGCATGGTCCATCATAATCGTTCGCATCCTAGAACGTGAGCTCAAGATTAGATTATTAATATCATTGAAGTCATAAAGATGTTCTGCGGAGCTCATCTTCTTGGAAATGTTACCATGCACACTGTCGGCTGACATGAATGTGTGTCCGACTTCCAGATACTTTAAGGATATTTCTTCTGCAGCAATTCTGTGATTGTTGACGAGTCGGACCAATGCCTCAATCAAACATTTATTTTTGTTCTGAGCATTACAATTATCTGCGTAGAAGATGATTTGCTTTGCATATCGGCAATATTGTAAGACAAACAGTAAATAGGCAGAAGCGCTGTTGGACGCTTTTCTACCCGACTCGCCCTCATGCCACAAGGCACATGTGGTGTTTCCAGTAGCGAATGTCGATGCGAACGTCTCATTAAAAACATTCAATTTTCTTCTGAAGAAGGAATCTTTGATTGGCAGTTGAAGTACTTGTATAACCTTCTGCATGTCAACTGAGACGCAAACTATTGCTCCATTTGACTTCTTGGCGACTTCTGAATCGTTCTCCATTTGTTGACGAGATCGCTGACTGTTTTCTTTGTGTTCAATAAAATCACAGTTTTCTGAATCACAGTCATGGACATTAATCTTGTGATTTTCACATATTGTACAGAGATCTGCAGCCGGAGAACTGAACGATATGTTCATTTTTCGAAAGACATTATCAAAATGAACCCTCGAGCAGATAGCCTCATTCTTCTCATTTTGTCGATCACAAAACTGTCTGAACATGATGCTTTTTGAAAGATGTGAAGGGAGATATTTTCTGTTTGGTGCATGGTTCAACTTGTAGTGCGAAACGGTAGGGTTGAAAGAATTTATAAAATCGGTTATTTGGTTATTGTATGCATCGGAGTATTTGTTGGTTGTCTCATGCTTGCCCCGTTTGCTTGGTGGAGCTCCAACATTTTCATCATAAACGAGATGATCAATGACGTTGTAAATTGTTGTTATGGCTGAATCATTTGACATGCCTAGTGTCCTAAAGAACATCCTCTTGCACACATGCTTTCCAGATAAATAGTAGGAGAATCGCCTTGTGATATTCCTCAGTGGAGCTTGAATCCGCGGTTTCAAATCTCTATTTTTACATTTTACGTTTGCTACGATGAAATTCCTCCTATCCCGATAGTCCATTTTCCAGAACCGATGGTAGATACTACGACGAGTTGCCGGTTCGATCAATGTACACAAAAAATTCTTTGTTCTAGGCATTGTATCGTTGTGGCTGCAGACTTCGTCTTTGAACGGATAGGCGATACGCAAGTCATCACTGGAAAGACTTCTTTTTCGCCGAACTTTAACACCTTTACAAGATGATAACTGTTGATCCACAATTTCATTTTCATTTAGATATTCCAAAAAGCTATTTGTCGATAAGCATTCATTATCAAATGAAGCATTAGCATCAAACATGGGAGGAGACACATCAGACTTCGGAGGCGGCACGCTATCAGGCTGCGGAGGTGACAAGGCAAAAGGCTGCGGAGGCGGCACGGCATCTGACAGGGGAAACGACAAGGTAACAGGCTGCAGAGGCGACAAGGCAACAGGCTGCGGAGGCGGCACAGCATCTGACAGGGGAAACGACAAGGCAACAGGCTGCGGAGTCGGAACGGCATCAGGCTGCGGAGGCGGCACGTCATCAGGCTGCGGTGGTGACAAGTCAACAGGCTGCGGAGGCGGCACAGCATCTGACAGGGGAAACGACAAGGCAACAGGCTGCGGAGGCGGCACGGCATGAGACTGCGGAGTCGGAACGGCATCTGACAGGGGAAACGACAAGGCATCAGGCTGCGGAGTCGGAACGGCATCAGGCTGCGGAGGCGGCACGGCATCAGGCTGCGGAGGCGGCACGGCATCAGGAAAGTCACATTCCATTTCTTCAAACTCATTATTCGTTTGTTCGGGCAATTTGTTGATCCAATGACTCGTGTAGTCATAATCAGTTTTTGTAGGTAAAATCTTTCTTCTTCCTGAAAAGATGAAAGAGATTTTGGTAATGGAAAAAATATGTATACATTCTTAGTTTATAGTAATATTTTGCAAATCAATCTTTCACTGATTAAACGTAAATTACGATTATTATACAATATACTTAACTAAATGAATTTAAACTATACCTGATTATCTTGTAATGCAATTTTGATATCTAGAATAATTGATTATATTTGATAACTTCCCAGTCCCAGGGCAGGTTTACAAATTATAGAACTATTGGTGTCACAAAAGTAGCACGTACCAACAAGCAACTGTTGGAAATGATTAAATGAATATAAAACACTTGAGTTTTAATCAGGGATGTGATCCGGTACACTTACAATGAAATACATTTTCGGAGTTACAGTTACAGTTACTCTGATTTTCATTTTTGAAAGCGACAGTTACGGTACAGTTACGGTTAGGCATTGAATATCTCTGTCATTGAAATAAAGGCATTTAGATGTCAGATTTCTATTGTTACACATTGCTGACTTTAACATTTTCACGGTTCGTGAAAGAAACTTTTTTTCTCCGTTTGCGGTTAACATAAGGTAATGGAAATTGCAGAGAAAAACGGCTGTGTATTCTTAATCTATAGCCGAAATTGCATTTAAATCAGTTTAATAACAGCAAAGTGATAAAACGATTTAGTTATAATCGTTTAGTTTCAGTCACTTTTTTGGGAGGCACAGTATATAAAATACATAAAAACAATTGAATTTAATAAGGATGACTCATATAGGCTACCGAATTATTCTAATGACCGCAACATGTGCTTAGATTGGTCATTCTACCTTTTGTAGATACGTGTATGCATACAAAATGCTACTGTCACATCATGCGATGATAGCAATATCAAAATACCATATGGAATTGTTTATGTGTACTTCTCAATTGTATGTACAAATAGGATGTCAATATACAATACATGTAAGATAAGTAGCATGATATTCCAATTTCCTTTTCTTATGTTTGTCTCATCAATGTTCCCCATCAAAAGTTTTACGGTACAGAGTTTCAATATTATCATTTAAAAAAACGTAATCATATTTTCAACTCACTTCGATATTTTTCGATGGGTGCTTTATGACGCTCCGTCTTCAGCAGCGCTGCATTTAGCATTTTTCTCCCCCAACTGGTCATATCAGCTTCAATATATTTAATAGCACAGTGAACGTCGCCGCGATGTTCGTGTAGAAACTACTAAATTCGAGAACAACGCCTGAGGAGATGTTTCAATATAGTGTCACGGAAATTATAAGAGATCAGGCAATTAGTCAATACTTAAATTTGAATTTGTATTAATATGCGAAATTTAGCAACGTCTATTCAGAAAGAAATTGTCCTATATCTATTTATAAATGACTAATTGAAAAGACAAACCCGTGTAGTTTAAAGTACACATACAGTATTTCCCTTATTAAGATTCACTTTTTATGGAGTAGCTGCATCATCGCAGTTTGAACTATTCGAGTTTGAATATTAGAGGATAAGATATCTACATCGCTTAATGAAAAGGTAAAACCATGTAGTTTAAAGTACTTGTCTTTGCTTAGATAATTTCTGGCATGGATACTGAAATCATAACTGTAGTTCAAAGTACAGGCTTTTTTCTTTTAAAGAAAATGAAATCCTTTAAACTACACGGTTTATGCATTTTCTAAATCCTACAGTTTTTATCCATCGATAACTAAACTTTGTACATATATTCTACGTCATTTAAAATAGCTAAAATCAGATGAAAAGGCAAAACCATGTACTTTAAACTACATGGTGTTGCCTTTTCACGGCCGCCAAGGTATGCGAATGCCTGAATATCGATATGATTGACTTTTCTAATCAATATATTGAGAAGCTGACGGTGTAGAAATTAAATGAAATGGATATAAATTGGTCAGATTTCTGTGATGCTAATTGACAAAGCGTGAGCACAATAAATAAATCGATGAAGTGGGACAATGGGTAGTAAAATTGCACTGTTGCATTGTTAAGAGGTATTAAAAATCACTCACAGATATCAACAACAGAATAGATTATCGCCTCGATCACTCGCTTCAAGTCTTAATCGGGAGGTCGGTTGACAACACGGGTTGAGGTCCAGTTTTCTAATCTTTTCTCAATCACATTCCAGGTATGTGTTCAACATCATTGATTTAAAATGTTGCATCTACTTAAAATATACCGCACCTCCGATTAATAATAGGAATAATAATAGGAATAATAATAGGATTAGTAACCTGCTGCTGGGTGTGATGTGTAAATAAGAACAATAAATAACATGGTTAATAACATCAAATTATCTTACAAATGACAAGATGCATGCCCGTCTTCTCTCCTCCCTGGATCATTTTAAATCACATTTCATTGTTGACATTCATATCATTATCATCATCTGCACATATGTCAGACTTTTTCAGACTTTCATTTCAAACACGTCATCAAGGGAATTCAACGACGACCAAGGTTCTAGTGTGTTTTTACCTTTCATCTCATACATCCAATCATGTCATCTTTCACCTTCATTCCTCTAGTAATTAAATGAATTAATTGTAGAGAGAGAGAGAAAGAGAGAGAGAGGGAGAGAGAGAAAGAGAAAGATAGATAGAGAGAGAGAGAGAGAGAGAGAGAGAGAGAGAGAGAGAGAGAGAGAGGGAGGGAGAGAGGGAAAGAGAGAGAGAGAGAGGGAAAGAGGGAGAGAGGGAGAGAGGGAGAATATCGCTACTGAATATCGGAGGTCGATCGGTGAAATCTCTAGCCGTGAATGTCTCTAATTCCAATATCCATTGCACCATTTCAGAATGATGAATGCGGCAACAACTTTAACACCGACACCAGTTGTAAATCAGCCAACATCTCCATCATCCGGTTTTATCGCCAGTCTTCAGAATCCATGTAAGAAATGCAAAAAATCCACTACATCACAGGACGCATTGCTATGTAGAAAGTGTGACACATACTTTCACTTTGGGTGTACAGACTTCCCCGAATATGAAATAGTGAAATACTATAAAGAAAATCTGTATCATCGAAAATATGCGTGTGCAGAGTGTGTCCAACAAATCCATCTAGCTGAATTAACCTTCGTGAAAGACAGAATGGTGAAGTTTGATGGCAATGCTGCTCTCCTAGACGACTACAGAAGACGACTACAATTGAAGGACGAGGAAATCGTGGACCTGACTCAAAATCTGAGCAAGGTAATAGAGGAGAAGAATACACTCAAGGAGCAGGTTGAGACCGTCAATGAGAATACACGAGCCCTACAAAGATCGAACGATGATATGGCGCTATCTCTGACAGTCCTACAAGATCAATTGACTCAATACGAAGAAAAAGACCAACAGAATCGTCAAAATCAAAATCAAAACCACAACGACACCGGCAGTGATGAAGACCTACGACGCATGTTCCAGAAACACAAGGATGAGACCAGGAGTGAAATGACTGTCTTGAAACATCTACTCGACGACATAAGACATTCCATGTCTGAGAAGCAATACCACCAGAAACAACATCAATTTCAACCAGTGCCACAACCAACAATTCCACCTCCAGCATCACCAGCAGTAACATTCCACCACAACCGTAGCAACCAAAGAAGGCCACCTCCTACCTGCTACGTATGCTCACGACCTGGTCATATCGCAAGGAATTGCTACAATGCGAGAAGACCAAGACAAAGATGGAACGGAAACAATAATGGGGGTTACTATCGACCTAGAATGAGGCCCCAATATCATGGACCAGCACCTTATCAATATCCGCCAAATGGTCAATACCAACAAAACTATCATCCTCAACAGCAACAGTTCTCATCTATGAACTATCAGCCTGTGTCTCAACAAGGTATGTTGTAACCGTACGCGAGCAATTACTCAGTGCCACCTTTATTTTAACATAGATGGAGGAGAGGAGACGGAAATTTTTGAAAAAGTGAGCGATCCGAATTATGAAGCATTGAAGATATATCACGTTAACATTAACGGCTTAAATAAAGATAAGCTTCAAGATCCTGACATGATGAAAGATATACATGATGTTGATATCATATGTTTTACAGAAACACACTTAATTGAAAATGAATCGAACAATCTTTCCCTTTCATTAAATCATAAATATGGTATAATCGAAACGATAAGCAAAATAAAAAGTAACTTCGGAAGACCAATTAAAGGAGCTAGATTATACTACAGAGATGATGTAAACCAACAAAGCATTGAGAACATACTTACCGAAAACGGAGACATACTAATAATAAAAATTATCAACAGTAGATGGAAAGATATCAAAGAATTTTTTTTGATACTTTGCTACAGAGAAAGCAGAGAATCGAAATATGCCGATGAAAATTACTTTGGTAAAATAAAAGATTATATTAAAAAATACAAAATGAAGAACATACTGATGTTAGGAGACTTTAATAGTAGAACTGGTGTAGTTGAACATATGGATCTTCCCATCAGAAAATTGGATGATTCAGTGATAAATAAACAAGGAAGAGAATTGATAGAATTCTGTAATGAAACATCGCTTGTCATAGCTAATGGCAGATATGAAGAAGGCACGCACACATTTTGTAAAATCCAAAATGGTAGAAACTATAAATCAGTTGTTGACTATCTAATCTTATCAGAATCAATGATAGGAAAATTGAAAGCCTTTGAAATACTTGAACCTAAACTTTTTACGGACCATAGACCAATGAAAATAAACATAGATTTACAGGTAAAATCAGAATCGAAAACACTTAATAGAAAATGTGGTCATACTATAAGTAAGAATGTAGGACCATTCAAAATGATGATTGATTCTGATTCCTATGAATATCAAGAAGTCATATTTACAAAAAGTATTGAACTTGCAGAAAAAATAAATGAAAAACAGTATAATACAAAAGATTTATATACTGAATTAGTTAATACAGGAAAAGAAATTTACCAAAAACTGAATTTAAAAAGGCAAACTAAGTTCACAAAAGATGCTAGATGCCTTCGCAAAACTTATAAGGCAGCAGCTGACATGTACAAATATGACCCAACCGAAGAAAATTTAACTTCATTATTGCAAAAAAGAGACTGTTTAATAAGACTCTCAAACAAGAAAAAAGAAAATTACGAAAAGAAAAATTGACAGAACTACAAAAAGCAAAACTCAACAATAATCCCAAAAGATATTGGGAACTAATAAGCAAAAGTAGACCTGAAAAAACATAACAACCAACACTAAACTAACAGTAGAAAATTTTAAAGATGTGCTTAAAGGCAAAGATCTTCAATTGAATATATCAAATATAGTTACAAAAAATCAGCTTAACTGTCTCAACTTACCTATGATGACTGAAAAAATATTTTATACAGGAAAATGACAGTTGAAGAAATCGAAAAATCAGTAAAATCAACCAAAACTCTGAAGTCAAGTGGTCCAGATCATATTGTATACAAAATATTCAAAAATAACCCCAGTCAAATCCAGATATTGGAAATACTCTGCAATGGCATTTTTCAAGATAAGAAAACTCCATGGGAATTAAGTTGGATGATTCCTATATACAAAAAAGGAGATAGGAACAATACGAACTCATACCGATGTCTTAATCTGTCTTCGTGTATTGAGAAACTGTTTACAAAAATATTAAATGAAAGACTGAATGCCTGGATTGACAAACATGGATTAATTCATGAATGTCAAACAGGATTTCGTAAAGAACATTCTACCATAGACAATATCTAGATCCTAAAAGAAATTATACAAGTTTATGGAAACAATAAGAAGAAGTTATACATTTGTTTCATTGATTTATCAAAGGCTTTCGATTCAATATCAAAATATCACCTGATCAATAAATTAAGAAGTATCATTCCTGATGGTCATTTTCTTTCTTTAATGGAAAATATTATAGAAAACAAGAAATACAAAATTTTGCTTAACGGAGTGGAAAGTGAAGAATTTGTGTTAGAAAATGGAAGTCCACAGGGAGATAGTTTATCGCCAACTTTATTCTGTCTATATATAAACGACTTTTTGATAGAACTAGATAGAAACATGAATGACATTGACCCAATTCAAATAGATGATATAAAGCTGGCCTCATTGGTTTATGCTGATGATATTGTTTTATTTAGTGAATCTCAGCAAGGACTAATCAAACAAATAAACCACATGAGAAACTTTTGTAGTGAAAATGGACTCACCATAAACTATAACAAAACTAAGATCATGATAAATAATGAGAAAGAAAACTTTAAAGAGCTCGTGTTAAAAAATAATGATGATACTACAACATCTATCGAAATAGTAGAAGAATACAAATACTTAGGTATTTGGATAGCTAAAACTGACAGAAAACATATTGAAGAAATTACAAAGAAAGGACGAGCATCATCATATTTGACTGCTAAAACACTGAAAGAATTTGGAAATGTCAATGCAAAAATTCTAAATGAAACTTTTGATATGTTAACCTTATCGAAAATGAGATATGGTTGTGCGTTCCATTTTGATAGAAATTTAAATGATCCTAATAAAATAATTATACAATTCTACAAAAAATTTCATCACCTAAGAATCATTACACCGAACTATTGTATTATTGGCGAATTTGACGCGAAACCTATGGAATTTCATTGTTATAAATCAGCCCTGAACTACTATCTTAAATTGAATACCAAAACTGATCAAAGATTCATTACAGGTTTATTTAACAAGATAAATGACAACATTGATAAAAAACCATTCCATAACACATGGTGTAATAGGATAATGAAACTTATGGAGAAAATCCATTTACAAGAATTACAGAATCTTGATATGTACGACAAAAGATCTAAAGCTGTTATTACCAATCGTTTAATTGAATATTTCCGAACTGAATGGATAAATAGTGCAAAGAACCCGAGTGACTCTATTGTATGGGATTCCCATACAAAATTTTCTATGGTATTTTTGGACCCTTTTTAATGGGACTGAAAGGGGATTTCTATGGGGTTCCCCTTAAAATCCCTTATGAATCCCATATGATATCTCATAGAAATCCTTTTCATTCTCAGTGCAAAAAACCCTTTCAAACCCATGGAGAAATCCCTTATAGCATTCCCATAAAGTTATGTTATAGGAATTTCATAGGCAAATTAAAAAAGCCTTCGATTTCCTTAGATAAAAGTAGTTACATTTGAGACTCCCCGAAATTAATACGATAATTAAATTGAAGAAAAAGTGCAACATTTCCGCATGATATGTATTATGTGTATTCAGGACAAATTTTGTTTTTTCAGTAATTCCGCTTCAGTATGTAACTTTTTGCGCACAATTGACTCTGTTTCAGCTATCACTTTGCCATACCGATCGGCACCGAAACCTGAAAATAATGAAACGAGAGATTGAATGAAATACATGGACTATCCACTATAGTATACGGTATGACATTCATATGACATAGCTACATAATTATCGTAATTTTCTGTGAACGGTCTTATTCAAGTGATTCGTTGAGACAGCTGTTGTTGTTGTTGATTTCGCATATCACGTAAAATCCTCTCCAGATATAGGGCCTATTGGATTTTCAGATTATACTACATGTATGTACATGTTCATGCACCACAGTGAAGTTGAAAATCGCTAATTACGTAGTACAAAAATTTCATCCGGCTATTTTGGAAAAAAATGAAATGATGAATTTTACAAGTAGGCCTAGTATGAAAAGAATGAATGCTTCAATGTAGAATGCATATCGGTCTATCAATGCAATGTGAAATTGTATAAACACCAGCAAGAATAAATTAATGTATGACAACCAAAAAGCTTCCCATGAAAGCGATTCAATAAGCTTCTGATTTAATGCACAGTACTGCTGCCGTCCAAAGATAAAATAACATAACTGACATTTTGATGGTTGTCATTTGAAACAATCTTCTCTTTTTGTGTTGCATTTTGATTTTGTTTATGTCTGATACTAAAATATACGAGTACATTTGTTGCATTGAATACAGGTGCACAAATTGAATTTTTATCTGAAAGTGAGGTACAAACACTGTAAATTACCAATAATATCAGTTATGTTATTTTACTTTTGGATGTCAGACTGTACATGTAAGTATAATCAAAGCAATGTGTATTTCGTAAATTACCGTTATACATGTACGGTATAAATACGGTATAAAAGGAAAATATATGCCGTATAATAAAAAATGCAAGTATACATGTATGCCCGCTCTATGACTGTGGCTTCACTAGATAGGAATAAGATAATATACTGTTATAGGATGGCTATGCGTGGCTGCGCACAAGAATCCCTCAGCTTCGCTTCGGGATCAGTAGATTCAATTTTCGTAGTCAAAATATTCATTGTCCACGCATACACATCGTACGGTGCAACAGTATTCTACCATGGTATCATCTAAGATAACTTTAGATATAATTAATGTATGAGTACGGCTTATAATCATTGTTTTTTATGTTATTCAGTAAACTGTAATTACCGGTATCCGTATGTAGGCCTAATGGATCGATTAAATGAGAACATTCATTGTGAGGCATTATAGAAAGATCCAATTGATCTCATAAAATTAATTTTTGATATTTAATCATTATACTGATTCGACAAAAGTGTTCAAGAGCACTCAGAACTTTAGACAGTTGTTTCAGGCACGGTATCCATTTTACGGTATACCTAACCTACATTGTTGAACAGCTCATCGAACTCACCGTTCCAATTTCAACATTATCCTCTTAAGGAGACATTCTTTGCTTTTTGAAACCAAAAGATCATCAGTGTTGGATGAAAAGCTTGCAAGAGGATTGCGATTGGGAGTAGAAGACGTGGGATATCTGCTTGCCGATTCCTCCTCATCAGCCGTTCCATCCTGAAATCCTGGAAAGAATAAGACAATGAATTCACAGTTGCCTACATGTAGGCCAATGGCATTTTTCTATACGCCCGATAGGCCTAACAATTTTTTTTTGAAATTAAAATCAATTAATTGTTGGCCTATTAGCCCTTCTTCCGCAAATAAAACAATTAGGTAGTTCTCCCAAATTTTCGCCGTAGGCTTCATCAAGGGAATTATTTACTGCTAAAAGATATATCATGCATTAACAATTATATACAGAGTTCAAAATTATCCTATCAAGAAATCCTACAATGCAACATAGAAATGATTCAGAAAGCTCTAATAAAAAAATTCTACAAGAATGTCCAATAAAAGTAAATAGATATAGAAAAGTCTAGCAGAGGGAGATTAAGTCAAGAAAATGGGTACATTCCATCCTTTGCATCCGTTTATCAATTTTTGTGGGTCACAATCCCGTATGTAGAGAGCTTCAGTAGCCTTTCTCAACTTCTTTGCTTTTACGATCTGCAGGATCTTCCAGGAGAAAGCTGGTGTTTCATCATTGGTCTGGTGCAGGTCCATGTGCATTTTTACGTATGGCCAACAATTAATAGGCCAACAATTAATTGATTTTAATTTCAAAAAACACAACTTGATCCGCAATGGCCAAAATTTTGGACAAAAAGGCCTAACAATTGTATACACGAATAATGATTTAACTAACACAATTTTTGAATGCAGTAATTTCATCATGTAACAATTTAATATGTGTGTAGAGTAACATTTACTGAACTTACAAGTGCAAAAGCCAAAATAAGACTAAGTATCGAATAAAGCTTACTGTGTCAGGTTTGAAATAAATTGATTTTGCAGCAGACACAATTTCTTCAAGCCTTTCGACTATAGGATGCAGTCGATTGACATCTGTAAAAAATAGATTTGCGTGATTACATGTAGGCTTAGATTGTAGAACAACAACAGGTAACCTATCAAATTATTTTCAAAAATGCTAATTTCATAGTATTTTCAAACAGCTCATCAGTGGGTGTACAGTATTGGCCTAGTCTATTTTCATAACGGGTCTGAAACTTTTTCGACGCGAAGCTTAGAAAAAAGAAAGTGCGTTATACAACATAACATACCGGTATGCAAAATGTTTACAATGTTACCGTAGTAATCTTACTTGTAATTGCATACAGCTTAGACTAGAAAAAGTTAAGTATGTTCACAAATATCATTAAATATTTGCATGTTATTCAAAGATATCCGTCCTCATTTGAAATATTGATTTCAATGTGTTTATATTCCGATTTCTAAGCGTCCAATCCTTACCAATAATTGCACGTATGCTCTGACAAGTAATGCACACTGCAGCAGTGTCAGTGCTACATAGATTTGCACTGATATAAATTTCTAAAAAATATTTAACAAAGAAATACATGGCTTGATATAGCATTCACTTTGCGATTATTCCAGGGACGCGCAAAC
>CAJQUW010000928.1:0-68149 GCA_907163375.1 Prostheceraeus crozeri | reverse complement strand
CCGGGTTGCCCTCGAAATACATGCATACATTGTCTTATACATTATATAATATATTATAGGCCTATATAATATGTCTTATATATAAATTCCGTTCATAACACAGTTGAACAAAATTATTATCAAACTGTATGCAAGTTGATAGTTACTCATTTAGCTAATTCTATCGACATTTCATGTTAAAGCTATTTAATGCTTCTATTCCTTCTGTGGAGTTCAGAATGAAATCAAAAGCCATTGAAAAAATGAGCGTAAGATGTTACGCATACCTATTTTATTCTTGTGCTTTTTATGCATAGTAAATTGAAAAATACATCTAAAAAGTTATCAAAAGATTAGTATTAAGGATTATAAGATTAGTATAAGATTATTTAAAATGGTTAGGAAACAGAAATCTGTTGTCATCTTTCCCATAGAATATTTTTCATTGAGCATAACAACTAAAATTCTGACTTTTTGAAATATGCTGATTGCCTGATTTGAAAATGACATATGCGTGAGTCACGCATAATCGATAACAGGTCATCACATCGATTTAGAACGGTTACTGGACTAGAGGGAAATCAAAACTCAGAAACAGCATACCAAAGGAGATTAACCATCTTTTACAACGAAATTCTGTCGAAATACTTTACTGTCGCTGAAATCCAATAGCGTGTAATTTTTTTGAAACAAGAATGGTTATTCATGATTGAATAGGCTGTAATCATGATGTATTTTGAAATTACAACATGAATCTTGCAAGCCTGGAAATTGTCTATCTATTAATGTGATATGTCTTGATTTATATAGACCCAGTACAGTATAGGTCGTTGTGAGTCTATGTGTCAGCATTGATAGTAACTTTAATTGGCGAAAACCTTTGCAGTTCATCGTATACTATTACCAATTCAGACAAGTATTTGATTATACCGATAAAAATTCGTACACCAAAATTCTAAAAGCCAATGCAAAATTGCGCGAAAATTTCCTACTTTGCTTATTTGTAGAATTGAATACTTATTATTATGCTACTCTGAATAATGTCTTACCGTAAATCCTTCCTTCACTTCTTCTGAGCTTCCATATAGCAAGAAAAGTGTCAATTTTAGAGACAATATGATGTGATTTGTCAGACATCTTACAAGATTCAAATTTAAGTCATAGACATAGGAGAATGCATAGACGCCTAGATATTTATGCATATAGATATTATGCAAATATCTAGGCGTCCATGGAGAATGTAACTCTTTGACTGGAAGCCTTTTTTATGTGCCAAAAGCTGTTATTCTAGTTCAACCGAGATATCTCACATATCAACAAACCTTGATATTTGAAAATGAATACATCGCCCGTAGTGAAGATATCATGATTATAAATTACACATTATTGGCAATCTATTTATAACATGATCAAATCAATTTGAGTTTTAAAAGAATGTTTGAGGGTTTCTATGGGGCCAAACGTTTCCAATTATTTCTATACGGTCGGTTTACGATGTACATGTATGTAGAAAATTAAATATAATATTTACGATAATAGTCCATCAGTCGAATGCAAGAAATTACTACTGAGACCAAAGATGCGGAGAGTCGACGGTATTTAACGACGATATAAAGGATGCGAAGAAACAGATAAATCAGACCAGTTTCTCACCAGTAGCAAGTCACTAAACTGCTGATGAGTCTGATATTTAACCTTCCAAAATTATTCAAAATCAAAGTAGGCCTAAAAAATCCTAGATTATTTACGCATTGGGACTCTGGGCAAATCGTCTGCGCGGAATAGCATTTTCACGTATAGGCTAAACATACAAAGCGCGTTGCTGTGATGAGTCGGTAGAAATAATGTTTTTAAGGGACTCTTTGTACGAATGCGTTTCACTGATAGGAATAGAGAACAAATCTAAGCCTGATTATTGATTATCCGAAAAATTCATTTGATAAGTACACGGTGCGGTTAGCCAAATTTGCCATAACGATGATTACAAAGCAATCTCGAACATCCCATTATTGAAATTTTACTGAAACGTTTTTATTAATGTTAGACAGGGACTATCTACGATTCAATCGCCAATCGTTGAGTATCAAAACTATGTAAAATTGTCTAAATTACAGTTAAAGAAATAGTATTGCTATACGAAAGCAACTGACCTGCAAATTCACTTGAAGTACTATGACTGAAAATCAAGCGAGAATCTATTAAATGTTACGGCCAAAATTACCTGGATAGTGCTTGGAACCGGAAGTGTGCAGTCCGACGAAAACATGTCACAAATCCAAAATGCGAAGCTATCCCTATCATTGACCTCTGAACGACATTGGGAAAAACCTACAGACGAAGAAAGTTACGTAAACGCTACAATGATGGGTGAATCTGACTCAACAAATCAGAGGCTAGGAATAACTATTCTAGACATGTGGATGAACAGAGGCGGTATGATAATTCTGAAATAAACGGCAGATAAAATAAAGAATGTAAGAGAGAGAATAAGACTTACTCTAAGGAATCGAAGTACAATCTTGAGCAAATTTTCTCAGCAAATTGAATAAAGAATGTAAGAGAGAGAAAAGAATTAAAATTGTAATTGTAGTCCTTAAGAGTACTAGTTAACGTTTACTCCGAGCAGCAATAAACATGTTAAGTTAAGAAAGATTAAGATTGGCATACGAGGTCGTCAGCAAAAGGACCAGGATAAGATTCACGCTTTCGGCCTATACCTTTTGTAGCGTTCAGAGTCATCCTAGCTGGGCAGCCTCTGGCCAACAGTTAACTAAATTGTTATCAAAAAAGAAAACATTAAGCAAGAAGATAAATATTTACAAAATATCTGGTAAGAAGGAAAATTATATCAACCTAAAATTCAAATAAATTCAAATCAAAGATGCGAAAAATCAACCCAGTTTATGAAAAACAAGAGTTAATCAATTGACGAGCAGAAAGCAAACCAAATTTACTTAAAAGATGGTGGTGCTTGTGTAAAGCTTTCTCCGCGTTCAAACGAAGCTCACTCTAATAATAACGTCTATTAACGAGCAAAGTGACCGTATTTGACGTTTTCTCCTCAAAGTCTTTGAGTTGTGAGCAGATACGAGCGTACCTGAATATCTGGCTGCAGAAAACTTTAAAGTCTATCTTGTGAGGCATGGTATTTTCCGGGAAAAAAAGAAGAGTTACGTTAAACTCAAGATCGTCAATTTTGTGGTATACCGAAGTGGTTACACCAGAATCACACACGTTAATTTTAACGTCTAAGTAGTCAATAATTTCATTGTTATTACCACATCGGTTGGCTTCCAAGTCAATGAGGTAAATCTGGGGTATTAACTTATCGAAGAATTTGTAGTTAACTATACAAAAATCATCAATATACCTAGAAGTATTCGAGAGGAGCCTTGCAAGTCCAATTTTATCACCGCGAATTAAATTAGTCATAAAAATTGTACTCGCAGTGAAAAAAGAAGAGGTCCGCTAGAAGAGGGCCATGTCAATTGCCATCCATAGGGATTCCCTTATACTGTCTGAAGACAAATCCTCCAAAAGTGATATACGCCTCTTATGTAATAAACTTAACAGCAGCTTTGAACGAATCTTTCGTGAAAGTAATAACCACTATATCTAATGTTTGAAAGAAAACTTTTTGTCGTAACCAATGCACATAAATTTCTTACTGAAAATTATGTCTAACAAAGCAAAAATATGATTGCTGGCTTCTATTTGCTTCAGATTAGTATTGTATATAGTGTAGAAAAATCAAACACCTAAAGATCAAAAATATTTTTATTTCCTATTTTTTTGAGGAATTCGATACTTGAACGGACACTCCAAAAGCAATTATTTCCGCTATTATTGCGAGTCACTAGGATCGAGTCACAATAATTCTTAAGATGCTGACGGATAATCGCCAGTCCCTTGTTAATGACAACAGATAGCTGTTTCGTGCTACCCCCAAGAACCGGTTCAAGAAATTACAATGAAAAGATCAGGACAACAGACATTTTGGTCCTATAAACAAACTTGAAATACAATTTTTCTACATCATTCACTCTTTCACTGCACACAAACTCACCGTCTTCGAAGTTCACCAACAAATGAATGACGATGTCGATTGATTGTATTCAAAATACTAACGTTTTTCGATATCGACGCTCTTAAATAATAACGTCATAGATATCCGTCGTCTGGCGAAATCGAGGTCGGTTTGAAGCCTTGTGAATGAATCATCACGTCATCACTGACGATATATTAAAACGTGAGAAATCTACTTCTCTGAAGTTTGCTATTAAGATCCTGTTCTGGTCAATTATATTTCTCTGGTGTGTCCTATTGAGATCCTATCAAGAATAGAGCTATTACTGATGTCCCTACAAAACCTGCCGGGATTCTACTATAGGAAATGGTGGGTTTCACAGGTTATGGTAGGAAACATATAGGATTCTTGCCAGATAAGTAGGATTCGAATCAGTACATGTACCAAAGGATAGTAAATTACATAATTACATTTTAAAGTTATTTCAGCAAATCATTGCGGGATTAGTTTTCTAGGAAACCAAAACATATCATTTGGTTTTCCAGACAACCAGTGAAAAACCAAAATTGTTACAGTGGGAATGATAATGGCCTATGTGAAGGTCCTAAAACAGCAGGCCCATAGATAATTGTCTGAAGTTTTCTGGTCCCCACAGGATAAAGTCTGTATGCCATCATTGAATCTTTTTCTACGTGTAGGTCTAGAGTCCATCGCGTCCATTTTCACAGTGTAGTCGATTATACACTGTATATGTGAGCGATTGGCCCACACTGTTAATGATCGAAATCGATGTATGTAATCAAAACCTTGCAAGTCATCCATAAAGATCTGTGAGACCGGTTTGATTTCGATTGATTAGCATTAATTTTGATTAATCCCTTTCATATTCTACATAAGGAATCCTTTGATGAGAATCGTGGATTCTAGGGGATTCAGTTGTATGGGATTGTAAGGGATTCCATATAATCCCCAAGAAACCCATATGATCCTATTTGCATCGTGAATGGGATCATATGGGATCCCTTACAATCCCATATATTCCCTTAAAAACCCATAGAAAAGATTCACTGGGGAATAGCAACAAAGGACTGAGATACTTAGAGCTCTGTAGATTCCAAACTGATTTGAAACAATATCTGTGTCTAGTCGATGAAAAAATAAAAACTGATAATATCCTTAAATTGCGAACTGGAAATCACACTCTCGCAGCAGAAGTTGGAACATATCAAAATTGAAGCACTCATAATGATTTTACTTGCAAATTATGTGAAAATGATGCGACGGAAGATATTTATCATTTTATGTCAATTTGTCCTCGATACAGCGCAGAAAGAAGAACGCTAATTCCGTTCCTAGCAAACTGTACACGATCAGATTTCTATGAAATCATGAATACATTAAAGATAGGACAAATCAAAGCAATTGATGAATTCATTGATAAAGCGATGAAATGTCGAAACAATAGATAATATATTTCATAATAATTTGACACGATGAGAGATATTTCTTTCTAAGTCTTGACCTACAGCATTCGACACGATCTCGCAGACAAAAGAAGAAAGTCAAAACTTATCAATTTCCGCTTAATCTAACCCTTAAAGCGATAGATTCTATTTATTCTTTCCTTCGCACACTGAACGCTGTCCGATTTCCATGATATCATAATTGGATTGATAATTTATTGATAACTGTGTCATTATCTATCGAGATCTTCGCGAATCAGCATCGAAAGAATTACGTTAATTGATGTTGACCATGGGGTCGATTTCTCCACATATCCGGTTGATGGATGTAAAAAGGAAGAGCAAACTTCTTCGGATATATTCTCTAATAAAGTCTGTGCGACGTTTCGGGAAACCCCCTTAGTCATGCACGATGCAGTCAAGTGACTGAAAATCGAAGCAGTGTCATTTTAACCAGCAAAGCAGAGCATAAATCAATAAATTAAACGCTAAAGCTACACAACAACAAGCCAACATGCTACTTACAAGCAAAAGATTTAAGTATGATAAGATAAAATCCAAATAAGAAAAGTTACAAAATTAAGATAATCACGGTCTTAACCCTTCTCGCCTGTTCAGGCCGTGTATATTCAAGAAGCTGGCGATAATGTTCTGAACAGGCAAGAAGGGTTAACACCGTGATTATCTTAATTTTGTAACTTTTCTTATTTGGATTTTATCTTATCATACTTAAATCTTTTGCTTGTAAGTAGCATGTTGGCTTGTTGTTGTGTAGCTTTAGCGTTTAATTTATTGATTTATGCTCTGCTTTGCTGGTTAAAATGACACTGCTTCGATTTTCAGTCACTTGACTGCATCGTGCATGACTAAGGGGGTCTCCCGAAACGTCGCACAGACTTTATTAGAGAATATATCCGAAGAAGTTTGCTCTTCCTTTTTACAGAATTACGTTACTTCCACTTCCTAGCAAACTGCATTGATCAAACAATGGATTGAAGGACTCAATTACATTACGGCATTGAGCCTAGTCATTGATCAAGAAATCACAGCTATCGATGAATTCATTAATAAATTGACGTTTGATAGATAACACATTCCATGTTTAATTATAAATATAGAAGCTTTCTCCAACTTTGTGAATGATTGAACTCGATCAGATTTCTATGAAACCACAAGTGCCTGTTTCCTTTAAGAATAATCAATACATTAATGTTGGCGCATCTACCCAGTAATGAACAACAAAGCAATAGCAAATGATTAATATTCACCTTGACACTGACGCACTCAGCGCGGTAAATGTTTCACTCTGCCATCGCTACTGAATATCGGAGGTCGATCGGTGAAATCTCTAGCCGTGAATTTCTCTAATTCCAATATCCATTGCACCATTTCAGGTAAGAGTTGAGATATTTCTCGTTATAATTTTGTGCTTAGACGTGATGCTGTTTCGTTTCTAACTTGTGTTCTATTAATGACCACGGTATTTGCGGTCTTGAATATAAGTATTGGGGAACTCTTTTTTCTTCAATGCTTATCACTTAGGACCGCACTATTTCAAGGGTAATTAAGTAATTGATTTATCATTTGATAAAATCCTATATGCATCATGTTTAACCACATTTTATTCTAATATAAACCTACTTTGACCTTAATAACCGACCACATCTCCGATCAAATAATAAGGCTATAGCTAAATAATCTGCTGCGATGGTGTGATGTGCAATTAAATGATTTACTAAAACTTCAATCATCAATCCCGATCCTCTCCTCATTTATCTATGAAATGTTTCTTTCATATGCCTTATTTTCATATTCATTCTATGCAATGACTTATCACGCTATCGTCGTCATCATATTAATGTAAAATCTGTAAATAATCTGTCATCTGTAATCTGTACTTTGAAGAATTTTTCAGACATCATGCGCCCATCGAAGAAAAATTGTGATCACCGCTTTCATCCTGCTTCCGAACGCTTATGCCACCCTCACTTCCAAAAGTTACTGTTGCCGTATTCATTCATCCATGTGCATATCATCTTTTCTTTCTTTTTTCCCTTTTGTACATGCATTTTTTTCATCTCATGTTTGTACCAAGTTGGTCAATAAACATTCTGAGTTCTGAGAGAGAGAGAGAGAGAGAGAGAGAGAGAGAGAGAGAGAGAGAGAGAGAGAGAGAGAGAGAGAGAGAGAGAGAGAGAGAGAGACGAAGACAGAGAAAGCTGTCTGTGTCACCCGCTCTGTACCCGAAAACCCGTCTAGAACGCGTCAAATTGAAAACGATGGGTGGCAAGGTTATAGTGTGTACTGAGAACCGGTTTCGCGATGGCTTCTTTAGCTCAGTTACATTTAAAATGAAAGAATCATTTAAGCAGGATCTTAAAGGGAGTGGAACGGACAATTACTCTTAGTTTAGATGAAAACATGCAAACAATAGAGATATTAGACAAAAGCGACTATAGTTGGCGGCAATAAACGACTGGTTACAAAAGAACAATGATAAGTGGGAAAGAGCTGGTGTGAAGTGGGAGACGTGGTCAAGTGGTGTGAGATGAAAGGGAACGCTTGACAATACAGGTGATCTAGTTAAGCAAACAAACTGTGGAGAGAAAAACTTTGGTCAGCGAAAATATACAGGAAGGTGCAAGTTTGTTGGCAGGGCCGGTAGGACAATGGCTTAGAAAAGAAATGGAGAAGAATTAGGATCGAGAAACGAATAAGAGAAATTTTATGAAATTGGTAACAATGGCAGAACCTATGGAAAGAAAGACGAAAGAAACAGAAGACGGAGAAAAGGGGGAAGGGGAGAGAGAGAGAGAGAGAGAGAGAGAGAGAGAGAGAGAGAGAGAGAGAGAGAGAGAGAGAGAGAGAGAGAGAGAGAGAGAGAGAGAGAGAGAGAGAGAGAGAGAGAGAGAGAGAGAGAGAGAGAGAGAGAGAGAGAGAGAGAGAGAGAGAGAGAGAGAGAGAGAGAGAGAGAGAGAGAGAGAGAGAGAGAGAGAGAGAGAGAGAGAGAGAGAGAGAGAGAGAGAGAGAGAGAGAGAGAGAGAGAGGAGAGAGAGAGAGAGAGAGAGAGAGAGAGAGAGAGAGAGAGAGAGAGAGAGAGAGAGAGAGAGAGAGAGAGAGAGAGAGGAGAGAGAGAGAGAGAGAGAGAGAGAGAGAGAGAGAGAGAGAGAGAGAGAGAGAGAGAGAGAGAGAGAGAGAGAGAGGAGAGAGAGAGAGAGAGAGAGAGAGAGAGAGAGAGAGAGAGAGAGAGAGAGAGAGAGAGAGAGAGAGAGAGAGAGAGAGAGAGAGAGAGGAGAGAGAGAGAGAGAGAGAGAGAGAGAGAGAGAGAGAGAGAGAGAGAGAGAGAGAGAGAGAGAGAGAGAGAGAGAGAGAGAGAGAGAGAGAGAGAGAGAGAGAGAGAGAGAGAGAGAGAGAGAGAGAGAGAGAGAGAGAGAGAGAGAGAGAGAGAGAGAGAGAGAGAAAGGCGAAGGCGAGTCTAGGAAGTAAGTGGAAGGATAGCGGAGAAAATTGAAGACATTGTGGAGAAGGAAGCTGCTCAAATTACTTCGAAAATATGAATGGAGAGAGAGAAAGAGAGAGAGAGAGGGAAAGAGAAAGAGAGAGAAAGCAGAGAATCTAAATATGCTGACAAAAATTATTTTGATAAAATAAAAGAATACACAGAAAAGTTTAAAATGAAACATATTATCATGTTGGGCGACCTAAATAGCAGAATAGGCAAAATGAATGATACAAGCACTTGAATCTCCCGAAAAGAAATTCTGAAGATTCAGTTGTTAATAAACAAGGACGAGAGCTGATAAATTTTTGCAATGAAACTTCACTTATAATAGCAAATGAAAGATATGAAAAAGGTCAACATATATTTTGCAGGCTTCAAAATGAGAAATGTTATAAATCAGTCATAGACTATTTGTTATTAACAAACTCAATGGTGAAATATTTAGAAGCTTTCAAAATAATGGAGCCCAAGTTATATACTGATCATCGACCACTGAAAATTGATTTTAAAATAGCTCTAAAATCTAAAATGCCTAAAATAGTAAATATTGTAAGCAGATCACAAAGGAATGACAACGGTAAACGAGTAATTCCCTTCAAATGGAATGCGAAATGTAATTCTGATAAATATCGCCAAACGATTACAGACAAAAGTTCAAAGCTTCTAGAGGAAGTTAAGGATAAGCAATTAAGTAAGTCAGAAATCTATGATAGATTGGTTAAAGTCAATAAGGAATCAATAAAACTACGGTGGCATCAACCACTGAGATAATATATTCTGATGATACAAGATGCTTAAGAAAAAAATATAAACAAAATGTTGATGCGTACAAGACTGATCAAAGCGAACTAAACTTAAGCTTACTATTACAATCAAAAAGGGAACTTGGCAAAAATATTAAAAGAGAAAAGAGAAACCTGCAGAGAATAAAGCTAAATGAACTAAAAATAGCAAAAGCGAATAAAGACGTGAAAAATTATTGGGAATTACTTAATAATAATAATAAGCCGATGAAAAATTCCAAACAAAAAACTGCTTTAAATGCTGAAATATTTAAAGAAAATATGAAGAAAAGAGATAATGAAATTAAAATAGTAAACGACAAACGAATAACAAGCGACATTGTAAATCAAATTATTCCAAATAGAAATGACGATGAGTTAAACAAAAAATTCACGATAGCTGAAGTTGAAAATGCAATCAAATATTCAAAGAACTCTAAATCCAGTGGCCCAGATGAAATGGTATAAACGAAATGTTGAAGAATGACCAGAACCAAACACAAATTCTATATACTCTATTCAATCAAATAATGAGCGAGGGTAATGTTCCTTGGCACTCTAGTTGGATCGCCTCCATTTTCAAGAAGGGTGATAAAAATGATTCAAACTCTTACAGATGTATTAATCTATCTTCCTGTATTGAAAAGCTGTTGACAAGAATGTTAAATGGTAGACTAAACGATTGGACTGATAAGTTTGAATTATTGCACGAATCACAAACTGGATTTAGAAAAGGACATTCAACGATTGACAATATCTGGGTGCTAAAAGAAATTATTCAAATATATAAAAATGATAATAAGACACTATACGATCTATATATGTCGATCTCTCGAAAGCATTTGACACTGTTCAAAAAAGTAGATTAATAAATAAGCTGAGGTATATCATACCTAACGGTAATTTTTTGTCATTAATAGAAAATATTATAAACAACAAAAGATATAAAATTCTTTTTAATGGAGAAGAAAGTGAAGAACTCCAACTAGATTATGGCATTCCACAAGGAGATAGCTTATCGCCAACCTTATTTTGCATATATATGAACGACTTTCTAATTGAACTTAATAAAAATATTAGCGCATTCGATCCAGCAAAAATAACGAATATAAATATTGCTGCTCTTATATATGCCGATGATATAATGTTACTCAGCGAATCACAAGTTGGTATTGTCGAACAGATTAAATTTCTCCATAAATTTTGTGAAAACAACAGCTTAAAAGTAAATTATAATAAAGCTAAAATAATGATATTCAATGGAAAAAATAAATATGAAAAGCTAATTTTAGATGATGGCAATATGTCCCCAATTGATATGGTAGATGTATATAGATATTTTGGTGTTTCGATTGCAAGAACTGATAGAATGCATATCGAAGAATTAACGAAAAGAGGAAGAGCATCTTCATATGTAACTGCCAAAACTTTGAAAGAATTTAACACAGATGATGGTAGAATTTTAACGGAAGCACTAGAATAGCTAACAATATCGAGAATGAGATACGGCAGTGAAATTTTTTTTGATAGAAATATAAACGACTTAAATCGTGTGATTATGCAATTTTACAAAAGATATTACCACTTACGCATAACAACACCTAATTACTGTATTATCGGTGAGTTTGGTGTTAAACCAATAGAATTTATTTTTATAAATCAGTTTTGAATTACTTTCTTAAACTAAATATGAGCGATGATAAGAGATTAATCACACGATTATTCAGAATCATCAATAAGAATACAAACAAAAAATCATTTCGTAATACATGGTGTAGCAGAATAGATAAGTTAGTTCACAAAATTGACCTAAAAGATATACAGAGCATTGAATACAGTGGAAAGTCCAAAAAGATAATTGACAATGCATTGATTGAATATTTCAGAAGAGAGTGGATCGACAGCGCTAAACATAGTGTTAAAGGATTAAGATACCTAGAGTTATGCAGGTTTCAATGTCAATTAAAACCATATTTAGCAAATAGTAACAGCAGAAATAAAATCTGTAGCGTCATCAAATTAAGAACTGGTAATCACACTCTTGCAGCAGAAGTTGGAACATATCAAAATCGCAGTACTTATAAAGACTGTATTTGTAAATTCTGTGACTTGAATAAGATTGAAGATATCTTCTATTTCATTGTTGAATTTCCATGCTATAACGAGGAAAGAGATGCACTGATTCCGGACTTGAGAGACATAACACGATCAGATTTCTATGTCTATATGGATGCATTAACAATAGGAAAAATCAGACCAGTAGACGAATATATTGACAGAGCAATGGACATCAGAAATCATAGATAGCGGAGTGTAAAATAATTGGCATCTACAAATGGACTATCATGTTAATGTCTGAAACAATAGCAACGAAAAGATGGCAATATAATTGTATAGATATCTGTGCTGATTCAAACCAAGAGTAGACCAAATAAATCAATAACTTAGTGATCAGAAAAGGAGCAGATATCAAAAATCTGCTATGGATAAAAGCATTGAAAAGCTGCATTATCACAAAATGTTGAGAAATATTCACTGACCCAATCAAAAGAATGGAAGGCATGCATTACCTTTCACTCGCTAAAATCTCATATCGGAGCACGGACGTTACAAGTGGTTGATTATTTAGCTGAATTATATTTCAAATCGTTTCAGGTATGTACGAACTATTGTTGATTGGAATCACTGTTTCAAATTATGTTAATTTGTAATTAATCCGTTCCTCCGATCAAATAATAGGAATTATTAATCTGCTGCGGAGTGTGATGTGCAAATAAAATCATTAAGTTAAATACAATGGAAGCTAAATTGCGATGTGAACATAATTAATAATAACATGTAATGATGCATGCTTCGTCTCCTCTCCTCCACATATGTGCCACATTCGTACCGCTATCACCCACACAGTTTTTTCGTCATTATGTGCTCTATAACATTGTGCTCAGTTATTTCAGACATTCATCTCATCGATCTCATCGAAGACAGTCATCATGGTGCAGTGTGATTTTATCTATCATTTCATTCTCATCCCTTGTCATCTTTTCATTCATCCGTACGCCGCATAATATGTACATATTTACCTTATGTAAACTGATCCATGTTTGACCCACAAGATGGGCAATAAACCATTTTGAGCTTAAGAAATAAAAAACATTACTCTCAAAACAAAACTAGAAGAGCGAGGCCTTTCAAATGGACCAGCGATTGTGAAAATCAGTTTAATTTCAATGACTTCAGGCAAAATTGCAATAAATTGTTGCAAAACATTAAAGAAAATGATCTATCAAAACACGAGGTTTACAATAACCTTGTTATAAATACTAAGAAAGCAATTCAAACCATTAAAAAACAATCAAACAATTATCTACATCATGGATACGAGACAGCTCAGGCAACAATATAAGATAGTTGTAGATGTATGGAAAACAGATAAAACAGAAAAAAACCTTACATCATTAATGAAAACAAAGAAAGTTTTAAATAAAGCGATAAAAAAAGAGAAAAGAAAATTATAATCATTGAAATTAAACGAATTAAAGGATGCTAAAACGAAAATTGATAACAAAAAATTTTGGCAGTAAATGAATAATAAAAAAATGAAAAATAGAAAGCGGAATAATACCCATTTATCTATTGCAGCATTCAAAAATGAATTGCTAAACAGAGACAAAAAATGGACAGATCTTAATAAAAAATTGTAAATTATATTAATGTAGATAATTTCCTCAACAGCAATAAAGTGCCAAATGACGATACTTTAAACATTCGAATATCAGTTAACGAAATTACTGATGCATTAAAAAATATGGCCAACTCAAAATGTAGTGGTCCTGATCATGTTGTCTATGAAATTCTGAAAATGAATATGGATAACACACTCCAACTAATTGATATATTATTCAATAATATTCTGAATAACGAAAATAATCCTTGGAAAATTAGTTGGATAACTCCAATTTTCAAGAAAGGGGACAGAAACGACGTTAGCTCATACAGGTTCATAAATCTTTCTTCTTGCTTGGAAAAACTTTTGACAAAAATTTTCAATAACCGACTAAATCAATGGATAGAGAAATATGAATTACTTCGTCAATCACAAATAGGTTTCAGAAAAGATAATGCTGCCATTGATTGCATATGGATCCTTAAAGAAATAATTAGAATAAGCAAAAATAATAAGACAGCATTATATCTTTGTTTCATTGATCTATCGAAGGCCTTTGATAGCATACCAAAAGATGGATTATTATATAAACTCAGTCACGTAATTCCGAGAGGGAGATTTCTGTCATTGTTGCAAAACATTCTTATGAATAAAAAATTATCAAATATTATTTAATGATGAAGAAAGCAATGCTTTGAAGCTAAACAATGGTATTTCACAAGGAGACAGCTTGCCACCGACATTATTCTGCCTATATATGAATGATCTTCTTATAGAATTAGAAAAGAATTTAGATGCCATAGATCCCATAAGTATTATGCATATAAAATTAGCGTCACTTATTTACGCACACGATATATTATTGATGAACAATTCGAAAAAAGGATTAATGAAGCAAATACAAATTGTGCAAAACTATTGTATAGAAAATTGCTTGAGCATCAACTTTGATAAAACTAAAATAATATAATATATATAATGACTTGAAGAATTACAGTCATGTCGAAATCAGGACAAGTGAAAGCACTACCACAATTGAAGTAGTAAATGAATATAAATATCTCGGAGTATTTTTTTCGAAAGATGATCGAAAACAGATTAACGAGTTAGCAAAGCAAGGAAAGATCTCGGCATGCATAACAGGTAAAACAATAAAAGATTTCGGATATGTAGACGGAGATATTCTTATGAATGCATTCGAAATGTTGAAAATTTCAAAAATGAAATATGGTTCGGAATTTTATTTCGATAGAAATATACAGGACCTCAACAAAATTCAAACTCAATTTTTTAAAAAGCAATATCACTTGAAACGTACAACGCCAAATTACTGCATAGTAGGAGAATTTGGGGTTAAACCTATAGAATTTCACTTTTATAAAGCGGCATGAAATTATTGGTCGAAGCTAAACCATCTAAACGAAAATTTATTAACAAAAAAGATATTCAAAATCATCAATCAAAACATAGAAGAACGTGCTTTTCATAATACTTGGGTATTTCGCATAAATAGACTGATCAGAAATCTCGCATTAGATGATATACATCAAATCATAATTCTCAACTCAGTTGCACAAAGAAAAAAAATGATTAATAAAAGATTAACAGAATACTTCAGACAACAATGGATAGATATGGCAAAACATAGCAACAAAGGTTTAAATTATTTAGAGTTATGCCGTTTTGAGTGTAATACAAAAAGATATCTAAACATAACAAACAATAGCAAAGTAGTTTCAACAGTGCTTAAAATGAGAACTGGCAACCACAACCTAATCACCGAAATAGGAAGGTATAATGACAGAAAGACATATGACGAATGCATTTGTAAGAATTGTGATAATAATGAAATTGAAGATTTATTTCACTACTTCTGTTCGTGTTCAAAATATGACAGCATTAGAAAATTAATTGCTCCGTTTTTACAGACAAATAGTAAATCAGAGTTCCATCAAATCATGGATACATTAGATCATAGGGAATTAAAACTTCTTGCAAAATATATCGATGAAGCAAATCTGATTAGAACAGCTTGACCACAGAATTAGATTGTTTATCTGTGTCACTTTGCTAGAAGTGCAAACTGATTCAAACAAATGGCACATGCAGGAACTTAATAAGTGGGCAAAAAGAAATTTTTAATACCTTGCAGAGATAGGAAAAATAGTCGTGCGTCGCTTGCGGATTGCTCTAAATTCCTTCAAAATGCTCCGATCGTCAGGATTCCTTCAGATTCGAAGAATTCAGATCATTGCGCAAAAGTTTTCTCGATAATGTTGGGCCATCCGATCATTTTAAAAAAAGTTAGCAGGCGCATGAAAAAACGTTCACAAACTTCTCTGTAGAACTTGACATCGACTGTGTCTCTTTGCTGTGTGATCCGGTTCATAACAGTCACAGAAACTTTGTACAATTTGTCGTTTTTAATGCTGAACTGGCTTCTCATTGTTCGATTGCTATGGTATTTAGTCAGCAGATTGTGCCATTTCAATAACGTTGCACGTTCCAATGCTTCCCTTCTAGTCAAACGGAAGAAGAGACGACCTGTCTAATTCCGTGAGCTTGACAGTTTCATCATTAACAATAGGAACAAATATCTATGTCATAAACGAAATAATTGTACATAGATATCTATAAAATCACGGCCAATATGCAAGTCGTATGCAAGAACCATAGAAATCCGACACTATATAATATAAAAGGACTAGAACGGTCATTGACATTGAGAACAATAGAACTTCGTGGACACGCGCTGTCATGACAACGGTACCTAAATGATGGCGGCTTCCAGAGGTAGGTCAGGGTCAGTAAATCAGCTGTTTTTGGTATCTTTCAGATGTTCGCTTTTTACAGAAGCACCGATCATCAAAGAGGTAGAATGCTGTTGCTTCATGTGGATGTCAAAGAGAGCTACATAGATTTTCTGAATTGTCGGTAGAGTTGCATAATTCTCAGAAGTAATTCGTAAGTGCCTATCATATTTATTCGTGTTTGTATTTCTAAATTTAATGTATACATTTTTTTGTCTGAATTCAGGCACCAAAATCCAGGAAATTTGTTCAATATACTACACTGCATTTCCTCAAACAGATAATGCAGCAAAATCAAAGCATCAAGTTTGTCAATGTCTCCTCAGGGGTTCCTCACAGCTCCTTATGTTAGTGAGCTGACATGTAGTCTTGCTTGCTTTCCCACAGACGAGACGAAAACTCTTCAATTTTATCATTTATGTTTCATTTGAAGGACAATCTATGTATTAGTTGGAGTCGGATGCCATATTGAAGTGAACAATGAATTCTCTAGGCTACAATTCCTGTAAATGAAGCTCAAACTATTCTTAAATTGGCGCTGTCATGAAAGATAAATGAACTCAGTCAGTCCTTTGACTGCATAGTCAAGGCAGTGGCTATTGTAACGGCTGATTCAGTACAATTTTGGTCTGACGACTATCACAGTAGCTGAGTCGGTGATAGCGAGTGTTTCATAAATATGTCTAGGAAAGGAAATAATCAATAACATCATAAATAAGTAAAAGATAGAAATTCTCTACAATAAGTGAACCAATGAATAGAGATTTTGGTCATGTATAGTGTTTTGAACTCTCCTGTAACTGAGAAATATGATATGTGGTAAGACATGGAAATTGATTGGACCGGCTCAGCCTGTAAAATAGCTGCGCGGCCAAAATTGCACCGACTAAGTAATTGCAATAGCTTGAAGTCAATTGCAATGTTTTTCGAAGTCAAATAGTCAAATGCAGACCTTTTTTACATATTGACAACATTACTTCGATATGCTATTTTAGCCCTTGCATTAGTCATGCTATCGACAGCATTTAGTCATGTTGTCTTCAATAATTTTGTCATTTGGCAGGGAAATTTTAGTGCAAATTCAACACGCCTAATGAAATGACGTACAATGATTGAAAATAAGAGCCAGATTTTAGCGATTAATGTTCTACAGTGAGTAGTGTCATTAGATTTTGGCGAATTCATCCATCAAAATTTGTGATATGCATCGCGCGCCTCGAATTTATCTTACGAACGGCGTTAGTTGTAGACATTACTTGATTCATGAATAGAGAATTCATGACGAATTTCTTAATGCGTTTACCAGTTGACTGCCGCATGCAAACTGATAGACATGTGACGAGTGTCACCCACATCAGATGCACCGAGCGGGATTTTCTGACAAGAACTGCATAGTGGAATAATCCCTAAAGTCCGAAATCCACTTTGTCACTATGCATGTTGAGATAACTGGCATGGTTGATGAATCTGGCGGACAGGTGTGCGAAGTGTTGAAGGAATAAACTTTTATGCAAGCATGTGTTTCACTGCTCTCGTTCTCAAGACGATCACTTGAGAGATGAAACGCATACAATTTGGCTAATTTTCTCGTCTTTTGACTAAAAGCGGGTCATAATCATCACCACCACCTATGCCACTGTCTTGGTCATCGCTTGGATAATAGCTTTACTAGATCGAATCATTTAACTTAGTTCCAAGTCATCAACATGATAGTGAATTAGCAGAACCTTCTCACGACCCTGCAACTATTGCTGCTATGCAGTGAGCCATTAGCTTCAAAAATTGTCAATAAGAAGTCATGGCCATTTTTTTGACAGTTTTCTCAGGTCATGCGATTTGAAAAAAGATAAAAGTACTTGCACCAATATTAATTAAATTCAGTATTCAACTTTTTACAGTTGGTGTATCTCTTCCATAATAGAAGTGCTATCAAACTCCGTTCACCATTTTTTGAAGTGACGTATTATTCACTCAATATTAAGATAAAAATTATGCATGTTGTACATATAAAGTATTTGACAGTTGTACGTACATAAATTTGGTAACATATTGTCTGAAATGAAGATAGTATGAATGCTTCGATGCATCGCAGTGGCTTCAATTTACGATACTTCTAGATAAAGTCAAAATGTTGTTCTAATTCGAAATCATTGAATTAAGATCACTTTTAGACAGAATGCGCTCTGAAAAATATTCAGTCATTGGAATCATTTGAGACATTAGATTGCGGTAGGTCGCAAACGAAATAGAGACTAATTGGCTCGATATTGGTCAGATAACATACCATCTCATAGATTCTTTGTCTTGTTAATTCGGCGAAGTGGTCAGAACATACTCGACTATGCTTATTAGGAGTAAAGTCTTTCCATTCTGTGCTCCGACACCATTAATTGAACAAGGACATTTTTTTGGGAATCTGTAGAAGCTATTATTTGTGCGCTAAGTATTGGTGCTGCTGACACATCCGACGAAAAAGCACTGCGCCATTTTTACAACAGTGAAGAGATGATGCGGTTGCTTGGGTTGAATGAAGGTGTTGATAGTTTATTGAGGACAAATGGAGTGAGATGGTGTGGCCATGTTTTGAGGACGGATGAATGTAGTGCTTTGAGGAGAGCGCTGAATTTTGGGGGTAGAAGAAAGCGAGGACGACCCAAGAAAATGTGGAAGAGCTAGTGGAAGATAAATGTCTTGGATAGGCCTGACGAAAAGGTACGTATTGGACAGAGGGAAATGGAGACGAGGTGTGAAGGCGATTGCGGCACGATAAGGTACATCCGGCCACCCTCGGACACGGGGAAATCACCGGATTAAAACTGGATAACTAACTAACTAAGTGGCGCCCTTCGATTCAGATAAAGTGCGACTCGAACCTATGAATTCAATCTCGAGTTCAATATTTTCCAAGTACCGATATCTCGAATTCGAGATTGCAAGTAGGCCTATATCAGGTTCGTGTCAATTACTCATAAAGCGCAATTTATTGCATATGGTAACAGGTGTTCAGGAGGCTTGATGTCTGACAGTGGCCGATTTAATTTCATAATTCCGTCTTTCTTCTTAATTATAGAAATATTTCAATTACGATTAAAGAACGATCCTTGTTTGCATAAATGCGATAAGAATGGTGTTTCACAAAATTTTATACTTTATTATCTCAAGTGAAAACAAATATGTTTATCAAAGTTTTAAGTATCCAGCTAGATGAAGCAAAGGCGTAGGAGATGAATCAAATTACCGGATTCTTGACCAAAACTGTGTGAAATAGCAGGTGGAAAGTAGGTAGAATTCCCCAATTCGACAGTGTTGTGAAAACATGTTTAATAAACTAGTTGAGCATTTGAAAAGCATGGACAGCCTATGAGTATGCAATACTCATAAAAAATAAAAAAAAACTCGGAGACGTATTCACTACGGCAATTAATGAAATTCATGAAAACAAGTGTTACTCTTTATTAAAATTTATGTTGTATTTAGAGTCTTCTATATGAAACTACTATCACTTTTTCCTTCATCGATTAATTGAAACTAGCAATCCTGCAGCGGTGAAAAGGAATTTAGTACATGATAAACAAAGCTTATGTAAGTCAATTCCATAAAAAGCCTCTTACAATACGGAAGAATCCGATTCATTAAATATACAGGAACCTAAAACAAAGTTATCACCGTGTACGATTGTACACAACACAATGCTCTACATTTCTCTTCACCTTGATCCAAATATTATTTGTGATTTCCCGGGACCAACAATAGCCCGATAGAAATGCTCATTTTGAAATAGTCCGCCGCACAAAATATGTAGCAAATTCATTTCAAATTCACGATTTCTTTATTCAGTATGAAAGTGGGTTGGAGGTCGGTATTCCCTTGTCCACTCCAAATAACACAATATTTTGTAACTAGCTGTTTAGATGCAGCATCAAGTTGACATAATTATTGACTTGGAGTAGGTGTTCAACATGTAGGCCTACATATGTGTTTAACACAGCTAGCATTCATGGATGACTGATAAACACAGGTATCAGTCATTTAAAAGACAGTTCAAAGGTACAGTCACTTAGCATTGTGCATCTTCAAGACTATATAACTCATTGCCTTTCAGATGGCTTTCAATAATATGCAAGTTTGGGAACACTAGCACATTTTGCGTCAACAGTTGACCTAATGTTCCAACAGGCAATTCAATGAAACATTAATTTTCATTTGTTAAGTATAAAAATAATAAATTAATCTAATCTGGAATATCGAGATCTCGGCACTGTAATCTCGAGTTCTCGAAAGTCTAATAAATGGTCGAGATATCGAGATTGAATTCACTTTCCTCGAACGCGCTCGTGGATTATGCTTAGTTATTCTGTCCTTAGTCGAGAAGCAGGAGTTGCTCTGACTGTGTAGCTGACATAAGAATCGCGTGACCCTCATTATACGCCGTTATTCCTCGACTACATTTTCCCCGATAAATTTTGGTTATAATTTGGCATCCCAGGAACTGTCATCAGCAAATTTGAGTTTAAGCTAGTTGATCTTGGTCATTGTGCTGATAAGTTCGACTACTATCGTTTTAATGACAGATTAAGTGTCGTTTGTTCATCACCGACCGTTGGTGTAGGCCTACTCCTTTCTGCCTCTATCATTCTTCCCTGTATCCACTGCTTGATGTTGTCGGTCCATCCTATTACCATCGATGTTGCTTTGATTTTCCTTGTTCTTCTTCCATTGTTGTTATTCGTGCCAGCATGATGAATTTGAGTCTTCTTTTTCAATAATTATATCTTCTGCGTTCTTATCAGGCTTCAGCAGCCATTATAACTATCAGCTATGAATGTAGACAGAGTATGGCGTTCACAGCTTATGGTGAAATCGGATGTTGCAGCGACGGCCCTTGTTACGATGTTTTGTGGTCTTTATCAAGAGGATAGGTATCGCGATGGCGTATAAGAGGTAAACCTGCATCAGAGGAATTGCTGTGTGATGATGTGGATTCAGAGTTATAGGTTGGTACTTTTTATCTACTTTTCATGCTATTGTCCAAGAATTGTTGTCACGGGTTTATGTACCCCTAAAATACCCTGACGCTTCATTTCCAAGTTCCAAACCGTTCCATATCAATTATATTCATACATAGTAGGTCTACATGTATTCTCCTCTATTCCCGAGTTGATGCCGTACTTAATTGCCTGTGCTGTTAAGATGTACATGTATATAATGCCTGTCTTTCTTATTACTAATTTACGACGTAGTATATTATTCTACGTTATGATCATCAACATAAGCAATATCATAAAGACATATTTTCACTTGAACTGACGAATATTCGAAAGTTATCATAAACTGACATAGTTACTCAATATCTGTGATTACAGGCCTATCCCGAGAATGAGATGAAAGCTGTTATATCCATTAATTCATAAAATTTTTGATTTGAGAACAAAGATGCATTTACTAACGTCTGTTCAGTCAAATTGGTTATTTTCATTCACAAATAAATTTGCCTTCCGTACTACTTGATAATCGCCAAAATATTCCCATACCTACTACTTATAGTAGCACATGTGAACCAAGCTTGAGTTCTAAATCTTCATCACTCCTAGAAACGAAAAATTCAATTCTGAACGGTGGCCTGCCCGAAAGTCGAAAAAGAATTTTCTATGCCAATAATTAGCAATGATTCCTTAGTTGTGTGTGATGAAGTGGAATAAACCACGGAACCTGATAATAGTAACACCCAAGACGTCTTTTTATCTCTATCGTTATCTCGTAGAATTGAATGAACTGCTAGCAGTGTGGCATTCATATACAACAGATGGTCAGGGCATCATTCACTTGTTGTACATACCCAGAGAACAAGCGTGGCCCTATGAAAGCAACTGCGGTTTTGATTTTAAAGTACTAACCCAATCAGTCTTAATAATGAAAATGAATGAAAACCAGAAAAAATGTTTCGAATCTCTAACGCTCTGTAGACATATTGGGGGAAACTTTGGCGAGATTTGCATGCGGTGCGGTTCGCACTTCTGTGCATAGCAAAATCTATTAACTTACTGTGGACCTGTAGATCTGACTGTTGCATCTACCATTAGTCCACACACCCAGAGAGGAGACTTTGTCAAAAAAATTCAGCCGGGAACTCTAGTGCTTGAGCAGTTGCGCACAAATGATCAAAACCTGAAAATGTAGCATAAAGTTTTCAGATATCCATCATTATTATGATGTTACGACGTACAGTGATACATTGAGCAGCAACACTACAGAACAGAAACATATAAAGCAAGGCAAATACACTCTGAAAATAGAAAAGTTAATTATCAAGTAATTATAAGGACTCACGGATTCATGTAAACTCACCACGGGAAGGTTTCGCTGCGACATCTATCATCAGGGAATCTTCATCTCCCTATCATATCTTCAAGGAAGTCATCTACCCTTTTAGTAGTCTTCTCTGTGATGATCATGCCGCAGTCATTGGCACGGTTCAAACTTTCGTTTAATCGGCTTGAAATAGTTAACCGGTTAACAACCAAAATCCATGGTTTCATAAATTTCATCGTCTTACTAGTGTAGTTCCAGACCTTAATCCTGCGATCGCTTTCTATTTCCTGTTTAAGCTGCTTTTCGGGAGAAATTTTAGATAAAGCAAGTGCTTCAACAGCCTGACTTAATTAGTCTTAATTAATCAGTCTTAATTATGAAAATTTATACCAAAAAATGCTAACTAGAAAAAAATAATTCGAATCTCTAGCGCTCTGTAGACATATTGGACTTGACCTGTGGGTTTTGCAGGCGGTGACGGTTTAAACTACTAGGCTAATCCTAGGCAATCATCGCGCATCCTTAAATATTACAGTGTTGCACTTCTATGTATAGCAACATTTGTTAATTTACTACGCGTACGTAGATCTGACTGCTACATCTTCATGTACATGGGGTGCCTTGTGATGTTGATTATTATAACCGTCGCTCTATCGAATAAAAGGCTGCTTAAGGGTGATCTCATGTGCAAAATCTAGAAATTTACGTTAGAAGCTGCATTGCATTTGGCCTCTACCAGATTTGCGTTGAAATCTGAAGAAGTCGCAGGTCTGCTAGTCCTACCCATTGGCAGCTCATAAAAATGGCAACAAAACTCATTCATGCAACCATATTTGAGAATAGAACATCACATTTTTTCCATGACTTTTCCAAGACTTTCCAGAAATTATAATTTCCGCAACTATTCCATGTCGTTTTCAAATTTTGATGCTTCCATGACTTATCTAGATATTCCATGATCGCGGGCACTGATGAATTCTACCATCAGTCCATACACCGAGAGATGAGACTTGCATAAATTTTCGTTTATTTTTTTTATTTTTTTTCGATATTTATCCATTTTTCGTAGGGGAGAACGGAGACCGTCAAAAAAAATTCAGCCGCGATCTCTAGTGTATGAGCACACGAGCACTGGTAATCAAAACCTGCAAATGCAGCATAAAGTCTTCAGAATTCAAGAAAATTGGAAATGTTAGTTGACAAGCAATTATAAGGACATCTGCAATTATAGATCAAGAAAACGGTTTTGGTGAGCTCGAACGTGTATTATGAAGTACAAATTGTCGGCCGAAGCCTTTTCAAGTACACATTTAATGGCACGCTAGAAAACCGACACGAAGAGTGTCTTTCCGCCGAGGAGTGTTATTCAGATTGACAGCGCTAGCAGACAAGTAAATAGACAGCTTAAGATAATAATAGAGCTGTCAATGAAACTAATTAACTAATTAAAAACTAATCAACGCTCAAAAGACTTTACAAGGAAGTAAAATAATATAAAATAAAATCGTTCAAGAAAGGTCACAAAAAGAGGATCTTGCAAAAAGACAAGCAAAAAGGATCATCTTAACATCCAATTGACGTCCACAACAACCATTCATATGAATGTTGCTGGTTTGACGAAAATGCATCGCTTCAACAGTTCCGATTTAGTGTCGCTTTCTTAGCCTGCCATTAAATCTGCACTTGAAAAATGCTTCGTCCGAAAATTTGTACGTCATAATACACGTTCGAGCTCATAATTTTCTTGATCTAAACCGGCATAGCTCGATGGCACCGTTGATTGACACATGCAATTCATGTTAACTCACCACGGGAAGATTTAGCTATCATCAGTCCAAGCATCAAGAGGGGAGACTACATCAATCAAAGCAGTCGCGACATCTCGTGCAGGAAAACATAGATGAAAAAGATTGAGCCTTGCAGGCACCCCAAATTATAATGCCAATCAACGAGTGATCAATGTAGCTACAAAGAAAAGTCGATAATTACGACATATTTGATTTCCTTTCTTGTCTTAAACAAATAACCAATGTCAAAAAATCAAACATTCAGTATCATAGAAACACTACGTGTCGAATCGTAGAAGGCTGTCATACGAAAGGAGTAAGACACCGTAATTGCGTATACCAGTTCAACAGTCTTCATCAGTAATGCATTACAATTCAATTCTTCGTAGTTACTGGACTCAAATGCACTTCAATACTATTATCGAACGGAGAGAAAAATGAAGTTTACGTCGGTCAATAAAACGATGACTGGTGTGAAGAGAGAAATGAAGCAACAATAGACAAACGACTACATTCTGAAGCGGTCTCAATCATCATCGGAAACTTCTATATGATGTGGAGCTGCACTCAAGTAAGTCATCTGGATTAAGAAAGGAATCTGCTTCAGCTGTTCCCTGTAGAAACTCATAGTAAGTCTGCGATCATCATATCGAAGCTTTTTGACATCCCTGATATCACAGGAAATTGGCATCAATATGATAAGTCTATTCTCACATTTCAACTGGTTCAACAGTATTTTCAGGCTTAGACGACTTCAGCCGCATAGACAGGCTACCTGTAAGTAAGTAGAATTTCTTGCTAAGTAAAATGGGCAGCACATTTGTGGCCTGTTACCCCAAATGCTGAGTGCGTTAATTTCAAACTACTGAGTACATTCCGTAAGCTTGCATTAAGTCTTTATTTTAAACACGTATTCATCAGCAATGAATTTTAATTCAATTCTTCGATGGTAGTGGGCTAAAATGCACTTCAATGTCATAATCAAACGGAGAAAAAAAATTGAGTCAATGGCGGTCAATAAAGCAATGACTGGTGTGAAGAGAAAAATAAACAGCAGCTCATTTGAAATGGAAGATATCACAAAAGCCGTACATTTCGCTAAACAAAAATCTATCACGTTTCACTGTCGGGTGATGTGCACGCAACTTAAATAACTCCCAAACAGTTGGTATCTCCGGAAGAATTCTCCAGTTTAATTTCAGATAGGGAATTCATCAACAATTTAAACTTTTAAGATATCTGAAATTCGTTAAGACGGATCTAAAATATAGAAATTGTACCCATCTAGCTTTAGTGAGAATGATCTCAGGGCACTTTGACTTTTACGTGATTTACGTCCGATTCAGATGGGTGACTATTCTCATTGTATTTACATCAAAGCCCGCGGGAATGGAGAACTGTTAAACATCTCTACATGTTATCGGTTATCATTGACGCTTCTTATCTATGGTGGCTAGAAATTTCAGGTCATCAATCCTTTTGCTCTCAATAAATTCTCAAGAGGACATAGAAATCGTAACAAATGAGGGCTATGATAGACATGGCTAGGTATATTTCATAATGGATAGAGGATGGATATGTGATTCTGTGGGACATAGAGAGGGAAATTATTTGATGAATCCCGAGGGCTTTAGCCCGAGACTTATGTTTGACTTTTTAACTGATTCATGTTTGACTTAGCTTGGCAATTTCATCCATGTTTTTGTCATTGGGTGATGGGCCCATAGTCTCTTCTGTACCAAGTGTAATAAGCCAATAAGGCATTGCTTGATTTATATGACGGTGTGTGCAACTGTTGAACTTGCAGTATCAAGTCGAAGTTAGCAGCAGACATGGCAGAGCATTTTGAAAGATTTTCAGATTCAAGACTACACTCACATTTGGAATGAACAAAACATTCTTCACCAAATCGATTCCAACCACTTCGGATGGAAAAATATATATATTTCAAAATTCTAAGGATGAGAAATTTGTTGGTATCCTCTAGACCTAAAAATAATTTTTGAAAAACAGCTCTATACCCGACTATTTCATTCACTAAATCATCTTATTATCTTGCTTACTTCACAGAGATCACGCATCAAATAATTCGAATCTCCATTTCATACCTGCTGATAGTCTGAAGTCACCTGACTGAAAACTCAACAGGAACTTAAGCGTTTTACATGAAAAAAATAGATAAATGAACCTTGTTTATCTTCGGAAGCACATTAAGCATGGAGACTTTCTTCCATGTGGCCGAGGTGTTATTTATCCCACTCTCATTCCTTTTGGGCTGAGTGTTTATCAAGAATGCAAAGTGTACCTATTTTAAAGGTCTTAGGTTTGACCCGACCAAGGTTTGACCAAAGGTCTCTCGGACGCAGAGCCAACACTAACATAAGGCCACAGCGCCGATCATGATCAGATCTCTTCAAAATGTAAAGGATGATCTGCATGGAATGTCATGTTTCTGTCCGGAAGCTATCAGCCGGTACGAGGAGGCGACAACAAATTTTCTTATCATTGTTGTATTGATGAGAGGAAAAGGACATCAAATATTGTGGAAAATCGAGTTGTAGTTAAGTGTAACAAACTACGTTTTACCGCAAGAAGATTTGTCGGCAGGTTTCCTATGAGATTTCCGTTATTTTCTCTGTTTCCATGTGTAGTGGAGAAGAATAATTCTGCTATTGCAAATTGTGCAAACGAATTCGGAGGTTATATGTAAAGCAGTTGCTTAGTCGCAGCAAAGTATATTTTTTAATATGCTGAATATTTTTCCAGATGGGTTCAATGATTGAGAAGTCATTATTTCGGATTTCTCCATCTGTTTAATTTACACTCCACAGTAAAATACACGAGCTTTCGATGGCTCTCGGCACACCTTAATCATGTGATCCTTAATAAATCACATGATTAAGGTGTGCCGAGAGCCATCGAAAGCTCGTGTATTTTACTGTGGAGTGTGAATTAAACTGATGGAAAAATCCGAAATAATGACTTCTCAAAGTATATTTTGCAATTTTGAGGGTATACGCATTGATCAGTAAAATTCTCAACAGTCATATAGGCTAATTTAGAGAAGCATCTCGCAATTGAACAATTAAAAGCTGACTGACATAACAAATTTTTTATTAAATTTTCCGATCCTTGCGCATAGTTGAGATAAAGTTTTGTATAGATTTCTGCATTTATAATATCTGAAAAATAGGGTGCTAGATCTTCTTGTCATGTTTTGGAGAGCAGATTAATCGCATGTCGTCAGTGTATTGCATCTGGAGATCATTTCTCCTCTCCCTGTACTTTTAGGGAGATAGTATGCTATCTCTGACAATACTACATGTAGTTTGCTCTTGTCCAACCGGGTTTGATCATATTACAAAAGATGACTTATCCACCCACCAGCGCAACACTATAAGATCACCCGATCGGCACGTTTTTAGTCAACGCATATTCCTATTTTAAAAAACGGAAACATTTTGGACACCACAATTTCGAACAAACGTAATCACTGTCCGTACGTACTTTTCGTGTCGTATGGATGACGACTGGTTTCCTGGGATACTTGCAAAAATGCAAATCAAGTAGGCCTGTTTAGGCATCTGGTAGGTTGAGAATTGTAGCTAAGATGATAAGGAGTAGTAGGATGTTGTACAAGTGAATATATCATAGGTACAAAATCATAACCTATAGCCATACCTACGTATCCCCGTATGATAGCAAAATTCATTTCTTTCGACATTTTGAGTCTCAGCATTTCATGAATTCACGCGTCTTCTTGCATAGGTATAAATGCTGTCAGTCTTTTTTGGAGAGACTACTTCAGAGAAAACTACTATGGAGAAAACTATATTAGCAAAAAAATATTTATAGTCTTATACACACGGATATTATAAAAAAATGTTGTGTACTAATGAACGCTATGCGACATTTCACCATGTCAGACGGAAATTGTCACGAAACCCCATGATTTCTGGGCAGCTACTTTAGTGAGCTAACTTTTAAATATCGCCATATTTCAGAAATTTTTCAATTGTAGGCCTCATGGATGGTACAAACAATCGCTAATATCGGCTTGATTCAACTTCTATAGGAATGGTAATTTTCTTTGTCCAATCGCAGACCTAGTTCACACATGACTTCCAATAATTCGTGAATTTGCTGACGCCTGGCTGACTGTTCGGTGGTGCCAACTGCTGTATGTAGTCGAAATATGAAATGTTCGCTCTATTCAAGGAACGCGCGAAAGTAGATTCGAATTCTGTAGGACAGGTTAACAGTTGATTTCAAGAGTGGTTTGATAATGTCTTCTTATATCCCACACATCATATGAAAAGAAATCAAAACTATAGTTTTATGATGTTCCAAGCTATTTCAATATGGAGTGTCTGACACAACGTCTCAGACACCCCAAGCGTAAACCAAGTGCCCTTCATTTTGACGTAATCCAACCGCTAATGCATGTACGTGTATTTCACGGATATATTACTAATAGCAATTCCACTTGAACTATAAGTTGCTTGTATGGGCATGAGACATACATGTAAGCGAGGAAGTCAAAAAAGACACCTTTCCAAATCTGCGACAAAGATGTTTAGTGACAGCAATCAATTAACGTTTGAATTCTCCTTAGACATCTGCTGATTCAAAAATAAACTTTCAAGATGAAAAAGAAAAGCAACATGAAAGGATACAGGAAGATCCCACATACTTCGCCGGTTTTGTTAGTGGAACAATCCCGGTTGGTGAAGTTGGTCATGCTGTGAACTTCGCCCTTCGGATAAAGATAAACATAATCAGATACAAGCAGTAAGATGTCAAAATGAGAGGTAAGCTTACTAGTACTTGTATGTCGAACAACTTCTTTAAGAATCAATGAACATTGCTTCCAGTTACCGTCTCTCTGTGTCCCTTTTTTGACAGTGATGCATGCTGCTTGAGATGTCCACTTGGTAGCCTAAAAATTGAGTTCATTAACTCCATCTTCGGTCTGCAAATGGCTATCAAATAGTTTCAACATTTTGGCACCACTGTGGTCCTGTCACAGAGAACCCTCCCGACTCCACGGTTGAGTAGACTGAGGTCACTATCTCTAAAATGTAGACAGTCACTATTCAATTGCGCATTTTATCATCATAATCTTATGTTTTTTAAATCATCTACATGAACACATAATCAACGGGATCAATAAAGTTGAGCAAATGACCGCTTCCGGAATTTACGCGCCCACCCTCATTTTTAGTACACTCGCGATCACATTCTGAAAATCACAACTATGCGCGAATATGCGTTTCAGTGCCAACATTCTAGTCATTGAGATAAGGACCAATATAAAATTCAGTTAAAATTCATAGCAACAGTGTGATGTGATTGTCTCGTCTTTAGGAGTTAGCATCTATATTTGAGGATAAACATTTGTCTGAGATCAAGTTCCTCCAAAGCTGCTCAATGATATGTTGGTAAAGGCTTCGTCTTGGTTTTGGCTTCAGTGCAATTAGACATGCAAGGGACTTTTGTAGCTAGGCATGTAGATTTGGCAACTGATATTGATCAATACATAACATGAAAGCAGTAAAATTATTCTACCTACCAGATGTGAAAATTTTGAAACAACATTTTCTTGAAACGCGATACACGACACCGAAACTGAATAGCACAATTCACAAATGAAAGATGATGTATTTATCATCTTTGTGATCTCAAATGCTAAGTATTTCAATAATAATCGTACATTTCAGACAAACAATCCCGATACTTATTATTGTGGGGCGACACAATATATTTTGAAGTTATAGGATATTACAAAACTTAACAAATGAAAGTGAAGGAAGAGTTAGCAGACACATAATCAAATTAAATGCTAAAATATGGTGAACGTTGAAACAAGTATCACAAAATTTCTCTTCCGAAGAGCTGAACGTATTATGGGGAGCTTGGACTTCAACAGATGAGAAGAGAGAAGAGAACAGAATATACATACATGTGATGATAAATAGGATGATCAATATCAGTGTATACCGCTTTTTCTTGAGTATCACCCGCACCTAAATTTATCAATGAGTAGATTTTACGAGATTTATTACAAAACCAACTTCATTGGAATGTGGCTACACATAAATCAGACGGTTTACATCGTCAAGCAATTAACGGCTGTCAGTAATTAATATTGTTCAGCTATTGGCATAAGTACAGATCCTGATTTCTAAATTATCAACGTGAGATAGATCACTATTATTTGATTGCCCCCTGTGTTTCTTCTAAGACTTACTGAATGCCTACAGCTGCTTGTTTTAGAAATCTACATTAATTGTTATCTTTAGCATGGGTTACACTTCTTATAAAAAAGATAGAATTAATAATTACTTAACTAGCACTAATCTCAACATAAGTATTGCGCTTCGAGTTCACTGTCAAACTGTTATCATTGTTTTTATCTTAAATTTCCTCATACTTGTTCAGTAGGCTTATACAGCGCATTGCATAAAAGCATTCTCTTAAAACGCAGCAGATGCTTACCCCCATAGACTGTCAACCTCTTGCAAGAGCGACCGTCCTAAAGGATCAGTCTCAGCACCAACTCTCTTCAACACCTCACGTAAATAACAGACATCTTTTCGACAACGAGCAGAAAATTCGTTCATGCTGTTTGTTGTACATGTCGATGACATTTGTTGTACCCGGCGAGCTCGAACTTTTACGAACAGAACTCAACGCTATGCTAAATGATGACATCTAATGTAGTTGACTTATGTACTCGATGAAGACTGCAACCAAGTCACACGAAAGACTGTTTCTATCGGGTTTTACCTAGACAACTGTCAAAAAGGCGATCAATTTGACGTGCACATTGACAGTTTTCGTGTATATCCCATGAACCCAAGACTGCATACCTTGGATCGAACGTCATACTACAATGAACATTTGACAAAGCCGAGCTAAAAAATACAGACAAGAAGTAATCTTCTGAATATCATCGCTGGTTAAACCTGGGACACTGATGCTAATGTACTGCCTGAAACAGGACTGGTATTATGCTACCAAACAGCTGAACACTGCTGTCCTGTTTGGAAAACTAAACACATTGCAAACGAGTCGATGTCCAACTAAATGAAGCCATGCAAACTATATCCGGTGCCATCAAAGAAATGAAAACTGACTGGCTTCCCGCACTCACCAATACTGCTCCACTTGACCTCAGAAGAGAAACAGCAACTGTGTGCGTATCGAATTCTATTGAATAAGTTCGAAACTTGCCCCTTCTTCACGACATAGCGCATCCGCCAACTCTACGCCTTCCGTTTCATTACCCAGTGTGGCGAACCTTTCCAGAACCTTCTTTATAGATCCTTGCAGCCTTGCCGTGGACGCTCCTAACAAGGCTCTCGTCGCAGATACGATGTGATCTGCCTCGTGCGAAGCTACCTTGTGGCAAATGTGCTCAATCGTCTACACTGCCGCGCGGGTAGTTCTTGTGAGACACTGCGTAAATGAGGCCTTCATTAGTCTCCATTCAGCGAATGTTAGACAATGAAGCATATCTCAGATGAGTGACCTTTCATGAAATTATGGTGACAGATCTGCCTTTCACTTGTGTGGTGCTGATGCTTTGATTTGGCTACAAGTCCACTTGATTTGAAAGTTTACGGTTTTTTATATACTTTTGAGCATGGAATTATAGAGGCACTTACTGCAAAAAAAGCAATCAATGGTACTTTAAACATGTATCTGTGAGATAAATTGCGACCTTATCTCATATATGTGTGTGAATAAATCAATTGTGAGTAAACTCTTCATGTACGATTGAAGATTTCAAGCTTGATTTAGATAATAGAAGAAGAAACGCCATAAAAGAATCGCCGAATGAAAAGGCGCCACTACCAAAAGAAACTTCTTCTGAACTCACAAATGCTTAAAATATCCCACCTGTCTCAGATTTGATTGTGGAGATAAGAGGACAATTGCTGTCATCGGAAAGCTCGCCTGCGCTACCTCGTCTCATTTACGACCAAGGAGATGACTCTATGGTCAGAGACGATTTTGAGGGTCAATTTAAAAACAATGAACTGGTGGAGTATACTACCTCCGGTCATCTGTCTTGACCATTTTTAGAGCGATGCCTTCTGAAAGGCATTCGGCGATATGACAACAAATCAATACCAACACAAAAAGAGTTACCAAAACTATCGCATGAGTTCAGAAGCCACTAGACAATAAAAAATATTGTAACAGCAGAACAAGCAAGCAGACTATGTCCATTGAAACTCCGCAATGATTGCTATCAAAAAGATGCTCGCTCTTCGTAAGGAGATGTTGAGGTTCATAATTTTTGTTCGTGGGGTGCTCATTGTCATCATTAGGATAAAAGGGAATAACTGATGACTGACAATGAGAAATATATAAGATAATGAAAACAGCGGCAACAATTATATCTGTTCAATCTACAAAAGGAAGTATGAGGCATTGGACGGGAAAGAGAAGAAGTTCATTGAAGATGAGAAGGATGAAGATAAAACTGAAGCAGGTAGAATGCTACTGGATACAGTTTTACGGAATTTGCAGTAGCTCTATCCGATAAAAGCGAATTGATAGGAGTCAGACTATCAAATGAATAGTTAAACAGTGCTCAAAGTGAAGTTAATCATACAGCAGCAAAATGATGAGCGGAAGAAAGAAATCAAATACCAAGAAAAAAAGCGCCCATAAGCAATCATGCCTGTGAAAAAGCAGACTTCTTGAGAATTTGCAATATTTTGTTTTGTCATCCTGACATCTGTAAATCACCTAGATTTTCGCATGTTCATTTTTTGCTCTAACGCATATTGTTGTAGCTTTTGAGTACCAGATATTGATGTTATGCCTAATCTGCTACTAAGTTATTACTTCCTCATAAACATTCTCACACATTCACTCATTTATCCAAATCATAATGAAAAATCAATATACTTTGGCCTTAAACGGAACCCTATTAGACTTCTTAGAAACATGGTTCTATAAGGCCACAAAGTAAAAATGAGCAACATCAAATACTCTCATGTAGGTGTCAATCATTAACAGCAAATTTCAGCTATAAGTTTCATCACATCTGCATGACAGCTTGATTATCGAGCATGATATGTGTTACAAGAACTTGTACACGCCAACTGTTGTTATATCGGGATCTTGTGTGCCCTGTGTCACAATAATCATTCATTTTTAGAAATTCTGAAAATAAGCTCGATAAAGTCAGGATCATGCGCTCCAGATTCGAATTGGGTGCACCAGGTCCCTGGTTGACGTACCAGAGTGCCACATTCGACGTAGTTTCAGTTCATAGAACGTCTGAAATCATGTTTGCCGAAGCCAACGCACAGTCCGCCAGAGTCGGGGTTGACGCGCCAGACGAAATCTAATCCTAGATTTCCTGAAATTAGGCTTCTTGAAGCCAGTGCCAGGCGCGCATTTCTGAAATTAGGCCCGCCGAAAACAGTGCTCGGCGCGTCAGATTCGACGTTGACGAGCCAAACTTAGGATCAACTCCTACAGCTTCTGAAAGCAGGCTTCTTGAAACCAGTCTCAGTAGCGCCAGACTCCACATTGAGGCGCTAGTATAAGATCTGCTCCTAGAATTTATGAAATTAGGCTTCTTGAAACCAGTGACAGACGCGCCAGACTCGAGATGGAAAAAGGCATTCCTAGAATTTCTGAAATTAGGCTTCTTGAAACCAGTGACCGACGCAACAAACTAGACGTTGACGCGCCAGTGCGACAGACGTAGGATCCATTTCTAGAACTTCTGAAATTAGGCTTCTTGAAACCAGTGCCAGGAACGACAGACTCAACGTTGACGCGCCAATGCGCGAAATGGAGGATGTATTGATAGAATTTCTGAAATTAGGCTTGCTGAAAACAGTGCCAAGCAAACTAGACTAGAGGTTGACGCGCAAAACGCAACATCTACTTTTGGAATTTCTGAAATTAGGCTTCTTGAAACCAGTGACAGATTCGCCAGACTAGACGTTAACGCGCCAGTGCGACATACGCAGGATCTATTTCTAGAACTTCTGAAATTAGTCTTGCCTCAACTGGTTCCAGGCGCGCCAGACAAATGATCAATTTTTAGTATGTCTGACATTTTTGGCGGCAGAGCGCCGAGTACAGACGTGCCTCTCAGAAGTACGCCAGGTAGTCTGACGCACCACTGCATGGATTCCAGTTCGGCGGCGTGAACCATTCGACGAGGTTACGCAGTTCCAATTGTATGCGTCGGACACTAACTGGCATCTATACAGTGCTGCGCCGGACCGCGACCGGATGGAAGGCTTCGGCGCACTGGCGTACTTGTTTTCAGGATTTCTAGTAATTGATCATTCATCTGGCACGCTAGAACTTCGGAAGAATCTGTAAATGAAAAAATCCGGCGTGTGTGGTGCACTACATATTTGCAATTCAATTCGGACTGAAACATTAAGCAGGTCGAAAAGTGAACTTGAGGTATGTAAACTTAAGAGCTGCACCGACTTGTTTTTTATAATCTGAAAGTGCTGGGATTGCAATCCTTAATTACACCTAAATAATCAACAATCAAATAATCAAAGCCATGTTAATAGTGCATGCCTGCATTTATATAATCCTTTGAATGTGATCAATAGCCTGTTGATGCCTTATTGTGCCACTTGCGTGATTTGTCTACATGAACTTACCTGACGACATTCAAGGATGGTCAAATATTTATGCATCAACATCAGCCTATCAAAGACCATGGCTATTTCTCACCTTTATTCTATAAGCAACATGCAAGAGCATAGAACATTTGTGATGCTGATCAACTATGAAAAATTGCACTTCTAATACATAATCATGTAATCACATGTGTAATGATAGAGGGATGCTTCTAGCAGCACTACAGGCAAAGGCAACTTCTACGACACACGCACCACCAGTGCTGTAGTCGTAGGCTAAGGCGGGATAGCGCGTGATGCCAACGGTCTATCATTTTTTTACAGTGCTTGCACAGAAAGAAATAATGATTTTTTTATTCGTTGAAAGTGTTTCACGGAATTCCAGGCAGCGTTACCTTCTGATAAATCTAGGACTGCAGCACTGACACGCACACGTGGCATGAATTATTCGCAAATTATCTGACTGAAGAATAATTTCAGAATGACTATTTAACATGCGCAGATGGTTTCAAGGTCAGGTACCGGTACCTTAAGTTTAATTTTGACTTGTAAATTATTTCTTACAAAAACATCAGCACATATGGGCGTACTCCTTTAAACTGATTTCAGACAGGTAATTAGAAAACTTGTGAATAAACAATTTCAATGAAAAACGCATCAAATTGATAGGATCTATTACATTGATTTGTCCTTGACACATTTCGGCGCCTAACCTAACAGCTGAAATTGCCATCAAAATCAGCTGATGGCCATTCTAGTCCCACTAATTTAAACAAAAGCAAAAAATCGGATTTCTATGCTACCACGCATAGATATCAATGATAGATGTCTATCATAGAGATTTGTACGCGATTCGATTGCTATGATAAAACATCCCGCTTAACCGACACTTAATCGAGGCATAGAGATGGCCATTCATGAAAGCATTGCGTCTCTATAAACGACAGAAATCGATTCATGACGTCATCAATAAATACAACTCATTGTCTTGCACGTTCGTTCCACTTCAAAACTGATTCAGTCCTAATTCAATTGTGACAAAGTCCGGTATATATTTCATCTCATCAATCTGAGCAAATTTTCCGAATCTATCTACTTACAGGTAAGTGTCAGAGATACCAATTATATAGTTATTTCAAATGTGTCATCTGTTTCAAGTATGATATCATCACTATAATTCTAACGTTAAATATTTGATAGCCTTGTGATATTAGCCTGTTTTAGGTGATGATGATTTGAATTTTCACACATGCATGTCAATTTCTCACCGGACTTCGACTATCAAATAATAATAATTAATAACAGAATGAGTTGATTATGGATGACTGCATGTGAATGTTTGTCTACACTTGGAGTAACGTAAATAAAATATAACTGTAGAAAAGACTTAATACCATGCCTTAAAAAAACAACAAAAGACAAAATAATAATAACAAATTTCAAAAGAACACTGTCAACAATGCTCAGTTACTAATCAAAGTTGATGCATACATTATTAAAAATTGACACTTACTCGTACATTACATTGATAAAGAAACTGAAAGCTTATTTGAAAGAATCACAAATGACATCGATTTTTCATGCATTGATTTTTTGAATGTCTCCTCTCCGCTCAGCTACCGTGTATCAGGATCAGTTGCCTTCGCCATGCCATTTCATCACTTCCTCCGAACATCGTTTCAGACACGGATTATGTTGATTTTATAATAGACAACGGCAAACGTGGTGGATTTATTTTATCTTTACTCTTCATTATTCACCAGTTGACAACTTTATCCTCACATCACTCCTTTTGTAACATTTCATTCATATGTTTGTGCCCAGCTGCGACAATAAACCTCTTTGAGTTCTTGAGAGAGATTCCTACATATCGGAGGTCGGAAACTTCAACCGTTCGTGCTCCATACTTGACTAATCAAACTTTTGTCATATCATTCCAGATACTATCATGAGTGCGGCACCAACAACCCCGATAACTGATCAACCAACGTCTCCTGCATCCCAATTTGCAAAGCTTGAAGTTTTGTGTGAGAAATGCGAGAAAGTAGTCCCAACAGACAGCTCCCTTGAATGCAAAAAGTGCAACACACTTTGGCATTTTAGTTGCACTGACCTCCCACCGTTTGAAATTGTTAAGTGTTACAAAGAGAACCTATATCATAGAAAATTTGCATGCTCAAAATGCATTGAGAAGATACACCCTCAAGAATTTGCCATAGTAAAGGATCAAATGAATAGCTATGATGGCAATTCTACTCTTCTCAGCGAGTACAAGAAACGCTTGCAGGTGAAGCAAAACGAAATGATTGAGCTGGTTCAAAACCTCGACAGAGCCCTGGAGGAGAAAAACAAATTGGAAGAAGTATTGCAATTGATCAGAAAAAGTGAAACTATGATCCTCTCATTAAATGTGTACGAGACACAGCTAGCCGAATTTGAAGAAAAGGAGAGATCGAGAAAAGATCAAGGCTCAGAGCAACAGAATACGGATAGCAGCAACAACGAAGTACTCACATTACTACGAAAGCAAAAAGAAGATACAAGAAGTGAACGGACGATAATAAAACATCTGATCGACGATATAAGAATAACGGTGGATAGCAAACCCTACAATCAGATTCCACAGCCGATCCGGCATCCTCCTCACCAGCATTACAGGCAAGCAATCCCCCGCAATCATTACAGACAACAGAGAAGACCACCACCGAAGTGCTATTCCTGCGGACGAATCGGGCACATCGCTCGAAACTGTTATAGCTCCAGACAATCCGGAAGAAGGACCAGGAATAACAGGGGCAATTTCCGCGGACCTCAACATCCAACCTATCCGCAGCATCCGACATATTGCCAATACTCTCAGCAGCATCAGCATCCACAGCCATATCAACAACCTTTTCAACAACATCATTTCCCAATTGTGAACAATCATCCTGCAGCTCAGCCAGGTAGCCTCTATCCGAACTATAACATGCATTCGTCAATGCAACCTTTTGTTTAACATAGACGAACGAGGGGAGAAGGCGCCTAAAATAGGAGAAAATTGTGGTAAGAGCAACAAGACATCAAAAATTTATTATACCAACATTAACGGATTAAATGTTAATAAGCTTCATGACTCTGATATGATCAAAGATATACAAGACACTGGTATCGTCTGTTTTACTGAAACTCATTTAAATGAAAATGCATCTCTAAGTTTAGCGACAAATAATTTTGATGTTATAGAAACGTTCTGTAAAAGTAAGAATAATTTTGGAAGACAAATTAAAGGAGTCAGCTTGTATTATAGAAATGAACAAAACAGACTAAATGTAGAAAAATTGGTAGATGAAAATGGAGACCTGGTAATTATAAAGATGTTAAATAGTGAATGGAAAGAATTGAAAGAAATAATTCTTATCCTTTGCTACCGAGAAAGCAGAGAGTCAAAATACGCTGACAAAAATTTCTTGAATAAAATATAGGAATATATAAAGACATTCCAGATGAAGAACGTCATCATGTTGGGAGATCTCAATAGCAGAATCGGTAAATTAAATGACAACGAACGTATGAATCTCCCCACCAGAAAATCTGAAGATTCAAAAATAAATGAATAAGGCACAGAAATGATAGAGTTTTGCAATGAAAATTGTCTTGTTATAGCGGTAGATATGATACTGGAAAACATACTTTCTGTAGAATTCAAAAGGAGAAGAACTGTAAGTCCGTCATCGACTATTTGATCATATCAGAATCCATGATAGAAAAATTAAAGGCCTTTGAAATTTTAAAGCCTAAACTATTTACGGATCACAGACCCTTGCAGATAAAATTTGATATAGAAACAAAAACATCGATGAGGACTAATTCAGACAGACATAGGTATAATATCAATCAAGCAATTAAACCATTCAAAATGATCACAAATCATGATTCAAGTAAATTCAATGAAGCTCTAATAGCAAAAAGTGCAACACTAATCAAAAAGATAAATGAAGAAAAACCAAATTCAATAGAAATATATAATTATCTGATTAGCGCATGTAAAGAAATATGTAACAAAGCAGAACCGAATAGACAAATAACATATTCTAAAGATACAAGAAATCTTCGTAAAACTTACAATGCTGCTATCGAAACTTATAAACAAAATTCAACAGAGGAAAATCTACATGCTCTGCTACGAAAAAAGAAACAGTACAGCAAAAACTTAAAATCAGAGAAACGAAATTTGCAAAAGTTAAAATTATCTGAACTTCAAAATGCAAAAACGAACAATGACTCGAAAAAATATTGGGAACTGTTGAATAAAAGTAGACCTAAGAAAAGTAAAAAAGTCAAAAGTAAATTAGCCGCAGAAAATTTTAGAGACTATCTTGAAGATAGAAATCAACAATTTATGCAATAAAAGTCAATCAAAATGAAATTAATCCTCATCTATGCACAAAAATCGAAGGAAATTGAAAGAGCAGTGAAATTAACAAAAAATTCTAAATCCAGTGGCCCAGACAAAATAATATATGAAATGTTTATGAACAATCCAAATCAAATAAAGGTGCTTGAAGTACGTTTCAACAGCATCTTGCATGATAAAACCACTCCATGGGAATTAAGCTGGACAACTCCTATCTTTAAGAAAGGAGACAAAAATGATGTGAACTCATATCGATGCTTAAATTTATCATCATGCATTGAGAAGATTCTAACGAAGATACTGAACGATAGACTACATACTTGGATAGATAAATACGGATTACTTCATGAATCTCAAACTGGGTTCCGAAGAGAACACTCAACCATAGATAATATCTGGATGATCTGAGAAATTATTCAAATTCATAAAAATGACAGACAGCCCCTTTACATATGTTTCATTGATCTTTCAAAGGCTTTTGATTCAATTCCTAAATTTCATTTAATCAATAAATTAAGAGCTATTATGCCGAAAGGCGACTACTTGTCCTTAATGGAAAATATAATAACTAATAAAAAATACAAAATATTATTTGATGGAAAAGAAAGTGGAGAATTTAGATTGAATAATGAAATTCCACAGGGAGACAGTTTATGACCAATATTATTTTGTCTTTATATTAATGATTTGCTCTGTAAATTTGACGCAAATATGAAGAACATTGATCCAGTTGAAATAATTGATATTAAATTGGCATCACTAGTATATGCTGATGATCTGGTATTATTAAGCAGATCCCAACATGGATTGATCAAACAGCTGGAATACATGAGAAAATTCTGTAATGAAAACGGTCTAACAATAAACTATGAAAAAACTAAAATTATGATATACAATGAAACAAACATATTTAGGGAGTTATTACTGAAGGATAATGATGCTACAACACCGATTCAAGTAGTAGAAGAATATAAATACTTAGGTGTTTGGATCGCAAAAAGCGACAGAAAGCAAATTGAAGAAGTCACTAAGAAAGGAAAACAATCCGTTAACATTTGGATTTCCATCTGTCTTACAAATTCATCAATGCACGCAACCTGTCATATTGATCAACTACATTCGATTTCATACAACTTTGAACACAACAAAGATTGGAAAGACGCATGCCATTAATGAATTCATCGATAACGCACCATACATGTATAAGAAACAATGGGCATTTACTTTCACATGCCAACCTGCTTGTTTGATGGTATTATCGCGCCCATTCCATTACGATTTTTAGCAAGTACTGACTACAATATCTATGAAACAATAAAATGAATAATTAATGATCGATCTACATAGTTTTGGAGATACGAAACAGTGCCGATTGATTAATGTCTACTGAAACTGATAGACGATGCAACAATTGTCTCACTCTGCAAGCATTCCTACATATCGGAGGTCGGAAACTTCAACCGTTCGTGCTCCATACTTGACTAATCAAACTTTTGTCATATCATTCCAGGTATGTAAAATTATTCATCTGAATTTCTGTTCTTGAACGTGATCTGTCCCGTGGGTTTCTCCTGCTTCGCCAGATGAATGCTATATTAGATTCTTGACTCTTGGGACACATCACGTTCAACTACTTGTACTTATAAAATTTTTGATTTTAATAAACCGAACCTCCGATTTAATAATGGGGCTAATAATCTGCTGTGATGAAGTGTGATTGGTAAATAAGACATTAGTAACATTTACTAATTCTTAAATTAACATGTATTTATCATCAAAATTGCGCTATGCATATCGTCCTTTTGAGATATATTTGCCTCCTCTCCTCATTCGTTTATGACAATCGTTCCTGCTCATTTACTCATGCATACTATGATGATTATGCTCAACATGCGATGAGAGAAATTCATGCCTTTGTAAATGTATCATGATCATTCTCGTTATTGTTAATTGGTTGTCATCTTTTCATGCTCATGCCTCAATGTCATCGTACTCATATTTTTGAAAATAATATCATTAATAATATCATAATGTGAATTTCTAATTGTGCATCAGAAACTTTTCAGACTTATTCTAACGCAACATCCGTCGAAGTGCTTCATGTATATAATTCCTCATCGTGAATCAGACATCATTCCTGGTTGTGGTTGCCGCATTCGTTCATTCATCCACTTAATTTTTTTGTAGATCTCATCTCATTTTATGTTACATTAATTATCATTACCACATTACTTTCTCTGTTTGTACCAAAATTTGGTCAATATACTTTCTGAGAGAGAGAGAGAGAAATTGTTACAGCAACAGACCACCAAGACAAAGATGGATGGGCAATCAACGTAACAATTATCAATAAAACAGTTATCGCGGACCGAGAGGTAGACCCCAACCACATCAATTTCATCAGCAATTTCCGACATTTCAATATCCTGCTCAATACCCTGCTCCAAACCATTTCCAGCAGCCCTACCGACATCAACAGTTCCCAACAATCAACAATCAATCTATGCCTCAGCCAGGTACGATGTATCCCACCTCGAATTTCCAACCGGTGAAGCCTTTTGTTTGACATAGATGAAGGAGGAGAGGAGACTGCTAAGTCACGAGAAATGCATGGTGAGGACAATAAGATATTGAAAATTTACTATACCAACATAAATGGATTAAATATTAACAAACTTCATGATTCTGATATGATTAGCGATATGCAAGATACTGATATCATATGCTTTACTGAAACACACTTAGATGAAAATACTTCTAAAGCTTCATCAATGAACCGATTTAATGTTATTGAAACGTTAAAGAATAAAAATATTTTCGGTCGACGAATCAAAGGCATCAGTTTATTTCACAAAAACGAAGAAAACGATGCAAACATAGAACAACTAATATCTGAAAATGGAGACCTGATTATAGTCAAAATATCAAATTTTGAAAAGAAAAATCTGAAAGAAATATTTCTAATTCTATGCTACCGAGAAAGCAGACAATCAAAATATGCTGACAAAAAATATTCAAATAGAATTAAAGAATATATTAAAGAATTCAAGATGAAAAACATTATCATGCTGGGAGATCTGAACAGTATAATTGGTAATTTAAATGACAATGAACACATGGACCTTCCCACCAGAAAATCAGAGGATCAAGTTATAGATAAACAAGGTCGAGAGCTGATTGAATTCTGTAACGATAATTTACTTATAATAGCTAATGACAGATATGAAGAAGGAAGACATACATATTGCAGAATTCAAAAAGAGAAAAATTACACATCAGTTATCGACTATCTGATCATATCAGAATCCATGATAGAAAAACTAAAAGCCTTTGACATCATGGGACCTAAACTATTCACAGACCATAGACCATTAAAAATAGAATTAGATATAAAATCAAATTTATTAATTCAAAATAATGATAAAAAACATGAAAGTGATATCGATAAAATCATCAAACCATTTAGAATGCCACTTAATTCCGATCTTTATAAATATCAAGAAACTCTACTGTTAAAAAGTGCAGAACTAGAGGAGAAGTTAAATAAAGAGCATTTAAATTTTTCTAAAATATACGATGAATTGATATATACAAATAGAGATTTCATCAAAAAGTAAAATCAAACAGACAAATAATATACTCAAAAGATACACGAAAACTTCGCAAGACTTATAAGACAACGGTTGAAACATATAAGCAAGATCAAAGTAAAGAAAATCTCAACTCTTTGCTAAAAAATAAAAGACAATATAATAGAATCCTAAAATCGGAAAAAAGAAGATTACAAAAGATGAAATTAGAGGAACTTCAAATTGCAAAAACTAACCACGACTCTAAAAATTATTGTGAACTAATAAATAATAGCAAACCAATTAAGACGAGAAAGCCAAATACTAAACTTACTGCAAATGACTTTCAAGAAAACCTCAGAAAAAAAGATAAACAATTAAACCAATCTAAAATCAATATGAGAAATAAAATTACTACTCATCCATGTACAAAAAGTGAAAATGATTATTTGAATATAGATATCACAATAGAAGAAATTGAAAAAGCTGTTCAATTTACCAAAAGTTCAAAATCTAGTGGTCCCGATAAAATTGTATACGAGATGTTTAAGAACAATCCAAGTCAAATACGTGTATTGGAAATACTTTACAATCTAATTTTAAGAAACAAAACCATTCCATGGGAATTAAGTTGGACAACACCAATTTTCAAAAAAGGAGACAAAAACGATACAAATTCATATCGATGCCTGAATTTATCGTCTTGTGTTGAGAAAATTCTTGCTAAAATACTAAACAACAGGTTGAATAAATGGATTGATAAGTACGAATTAATACACGTATCCCAAACAGGATTTCGAAAAGAGCACTCCAACATAGATAATATTTGGATGCTAGGAGAAATTATACAAATTTATAAAAATGATAGACAACCATTATACATTTGCTTCATCGATCTGTCAAAGGCTTTTGATTCAATTCCAAAGTTTCATTTAATAAATAAACTGAGAGCTATAACACCAAAAGGCGATTATCTATCCTTAGTAGAAAGCATCATGAACAATAAGAAATATAAAATCCTTTTTAATGGAAAAGAGGGTGAAACTTTTATGTTAGAAAATGGAATTCCACAGGGAGATAGTTTATCACCAATCATATTTTGTCTTTATTTAAATGATTTTCTCTTTAAACTTGACAAAAATATGAATGAAATCGATCCAGTGGAAATAATTGACTTAAAAATAGCTTCATTAGTTTATGCAGATGATATTGTTTTGCTTAGTACTTCCCAAAATGGGTTAGTCAAACAGTTAAATTACATGCGAAGCTTTTGTGATGAAAATGGTCTTAAAATAAATTATGATAAAACTAAAATTATGATACATGATGAAATAGAAGCATATAAAGAGTTATTGCTAAAAGATGGAGACATAACAACATAAATTGAAATAATAGAAGAATATAAATATTTGGGTGTCTGGATCGCAAAAAGTGACAGAAAACAAATAGAAGAAATTACAAAAAAAGGAAAATCATCATCATATGTAACTGTTAAAAGTCTTAAAGAATTTTTCACTGTAGACGCTAAGACATTGAATGAAGTATTTGAAATGCTTACTTTGTCGAAAATGAAATACGGCTGTGAATTATACTTCGATAAAAATTTGAATGATCTAAATAGGATAATAATGCAATTCTACAAAAGATTTTATCATCTGCGGATTACTACAACAAATTATTGCTTTATTGGTGAATTCGGCATAAAACCCATGGAATTCCATTGCTATAAATCAGCCTTGAATTATTACCTTAAATTAAAAAACGAAAATGATAAAAAGCTAATCACGAGAATATTTAAATTGATAAATAGCAACTTAAATCTGAAATCATTTCGCAATACTTGGTGTGATAGAATACTGAAACTGATACGAAAGACCCAATTACTGCAATTCAAAGACTGTGATTCTTTTGACAAGATATCAAAAAATGTCATCAATACAGTTTTGATGAAATATTTTAGAAGAACATGGATAGACAGTGCAAAAAATAGTAACAAGGGACTGAGATATTTAGAATTATGTAGATTCCAGTGCGAAGTGAAACAATATTTATGCTTAAATGGTGACAAAACCAAAATTAACAATATACCCCAGCTACGAACAGGTAATCACACTCTCGCAGCAGAAATTGGTGCGTATCAAAACCGAAGCACTCATAATAATTTTATTTGTAAATTCTGTGACAAGAACGAAACAGAAGACATATTTCATTTCATATCAATCTGTCCTCGATACAGAATTGAAAGACTTGCATTGATTCCTTTCTTAGTGGATTGTGAGCGATCAGATTTCTATGAAACTATGAATGTATTAAAGGCAGGACAAACTTGTGCAATTGATGAATTTATAGACAAAGCAATGCACATCAGGAATAGCAGATAGCATGAGCTTATGCATTTAAAGCTATTGAACTGTTGCTACGTTAAGTTCCTCTATTTGACCCAGTACTTCTCGAAAAGATTTCTATGTACTGCGAATAATTAGGTATCGGACAAGCTTATGTTAATGATGAATTCATTGACAAATCATTATGCTTCAGAAACAACAGATAATGTTGCGCTTCATGCATGTCAATCTCTTGATTAACATATTTTCAACGCGATTTCTATGAAATTCGTAAACCCATCATTCTACGAAATACCGATGAGTTCATCAATAAAACAATGTAAATGTCCCAAGCCTTTTCATTGATTTAGCTGCACAAGTTAGACACGAAAGATAAAACAAAAAGTTTCATAACACATATTCATCAATATACACGTTTCGCCGTCGTAATCAGCTATTGTTTTGGATGCGATTTCTATGAAATTCTTGTCGCACCTAAAATGGATTAAATACGGAAACAGTAAACAATGCATTTCGATAGGGAAAGACAGTACAAGCAAAGGGACTGATTAACATTCACTGATACTGACAAACTTTGCTACAATTGTCTCATTCCCCACAAATTTCTTGACATCGGAGGTCGGTTGATCAAACTGTCTTAACATTGCTGTTCAAATCCTTTTTTCCTGCATCATTTCAGGTACGTGTTAAGTTCTACATCTTAAGTACTTTTCATGGACGTAATGTGCTCTATCCGTCCGGTCGTTCTTCGTCCTTCTCGTGAATGCTGGTGGCTCGTCGGATTTCGCGATGGGGCTTGGCTTTTCGGGGTGGCTTTGCTATGGTGGGAATTCTGTCTCATACCATGTAATGACACCCTGTGCTATGCCCTGTTGTGATTTCCGTTGACCTATTGATGTTTCCGTGTTGGTTTGGGGAATGTTCTCCTGGCGGATAAAGCCCATTCGATTTATTTGCAATAACTTACTATAAATCTGTTCTATGATTATTGAACCGCACCTCCGATCAAATAATAAGGTTAAATAATCTGCTGTGATGAAGTGTGATTGGTAAATAAAGTACATTATTAATAAATTGATAAAATTAATGTTATTCATTTGGTTATGTATCTTCATGATTATTGCGTGGTGCTATGCCATGAAAATGAATGCTTTGTCTCCTCCCCTCATTTATCCATGACATGTCTCTTCTCATTCTTTACAATCCTCATATAAATTGACATTGTGATTCATGAATACTAACATTTCTGATAGACATTGGTTCATAAATTTATAAATAAATCATGTTCATCATTCATGCTGACATCACTTTCTATGAAGTGAATTGTATACATGACCATTTCCCATTTGTAAATAGGCCTACTCACATATATTGCTCATCACCAATTGAAACATCCATTTGTCATAGACTTTTTCAGATCGTGATTTCATGACTCCATTCATCTAACAACTTTCTCCAATGCTGCTGTTTCTCATCTCTATGTTTCACCTGTTTAACACATTATTCATCTTTATCATCAATGTATATCATCTCTAATACTGTAATGTCATTCATGCAGTTATCACATGTTTGTACCAAATTGGTCGAGAGAGAGAGATTGGTTGGAGAGAGAGAGAGAGAGATTGCAAGAACTGATAGAATGCATATCGAAGAATTAACGAAAAGAGGAAGAGCATCTTCATATGTAACTACCAAAACTTTGAAAGAATTTTAACGGAAGCACTAGAAATGCTAACTATTTCGAGAATGAGATACGGCAGTGAAATTTTTTTTGATAGAAATATAAACGACTTAAATCGTGTGATTATGCAATTTTACAAAAGATATTACCACTTACGCATAACAACACCTAATTACTGTATTATCGGTGAGTTTGGTGTTAAACCAATAGAATATTATTTTTATAAATCAGCTTTGAATTACTTTCTTAAACTAAATATGAGCGATGATAAGAGATTAATCACACGATTATTCAGAGCTATCAATAAAAATACAAACAAAAAATCATTTCGTAATACATGGTGTAGCAGAATAGATAAGTTAGTTCATAAAATTGACCTAAAAGATATACAGAGCATTGAATACAGTGGAAAGTCCAAAAAGATAATTGACAATGCATTGATTGAATATTTCAGAAGAGAGTGGATCGACAGCGCTAAACATAGTGTTAAAGGATTAAGATATCTAGAGTTATGCAGAATTCAATGTCAATTAAAACCATATTTAGCAATTAGCAACAGCAGAAATAAAATCTGTAGCGTCATCAAATTAAGAGCTGGTAATCACACTCTTGCAGCAGAAGTTGGAACATATCAAAATCGTAGTACTTATAAAGACTGTATTTGTAAATTCTGTGACTTGAATAAGACTGAAGATATCTTCCATTTCATTGTTGAATTTCCATGCTATAACGAGGAAAGAGATGCACTGATTCCGGACTTGAGAGACATAACACGATCAGATTTCTATGTCTACATGGATGCATTAACAATAGGAAAAATCAGACCAGTAGACGAATATATTGACAGAGCAATGGACATCAGAAATCATAGATAGCGGAGTGTAAAATAATTGACATCTACAAATGGACTATCATGTTAATGTCTGAAACAATAGCAACGAAAAGATGGCAATGTAATTGTATAGATATCTGTGCTGATTCAAACCAAGAGTAGACCAAATAAATCAATAACTTAGTGATCAGAAAAGGAACAGATATAAAAAATCTGCTATAGATAAAAGCATTGAAAAGCTGCATTATCACAAAATGTTGAGAAATATTCACTAACCCAATCAAAAGAATGGAAGGCATGCATTACCTTTCACTCGCTAAAATCTCATATCGGAGCACGGACGTTACAAGTGGCTGATTATTTAGCTGAATTATATTTCAAATCGTTTCAGGTATGTACGAACTATTGTTGATTGGAATCACTGTTTCAAATTATGTTAATTTGTAATTAATCCGTTCCTCCGATCAAATAATAGGAATTATTAATCTGCTGCGGAGTGTGATGTGCAAATAAAATCATTAAGTTAAATACAATGGAAGCTAAATTGCGATGTGAACATAATTAATAATAACATGTAATGATGCATGCTTCGTCTCCTCTCCTCCACATATGTGCCACATTCGTACCGCTATCACCCACACAGTTTTTTCGTCATTATGTGCTCTATAACATTGTGCTCAGTTATTTCAGACATTCATCTCATCGATCTCATCGAAGACAGTCATCATGGTGCAGTGTGATTTTATCTATCATTTCATTCTCATCCCTTGTCATCTTTTCATTCATCCGTACGCCGCATAATATGTACATATTTACCTTATGTAAACTGATCCATGTTTGACCCACAAGATGGGCAATAAACCATTTTGAATTTTGAGAGAGAGAGAGAGAGGCAGCCGAAGCGACCTCCGAGATCCACACACCGACCACACCAACAATCCGAAAACAGCAGCGGCCAACCAGTGTACATGTAATGAGGGAAAATCTCAAGACTAATGGCAGACCGGTTTCGTTATTTAACTTTTTCAATGCCAAATAAACTGCAAGAAAGCAGAAACTCTTTGAGAACTCAAATGTGAAAGCAGATAAGACATACAATAGAGGATTAACTGATAACACAACATCACTGAAATGAAACTTAAATGGCCTGCATCTAAATACATGAGCACAAATACATGCACAAAGCATTAAATAAAAAGCATGAATAAACAGAGGATATGCACAAATAATGAGCAGCAATAAGCATAAACAGAAGCACTCGGCATGCAGATATCAACAAGCATGCACACAACAAATAAAGGTTGATATGATATGATATGCTTCTAAGTAAAGTAAAAGTAAAAAAGAGTTTAATACTGGTATGCGTGAACTAGGCATACTGGAGTTAAAGCGATATGTATGAAAGAAGACATAGAAAGAACTAAACAAAGGGACGACTAACGGTTGGTCGTAAGTAACCTCTCCAGGTTGGGGTGCATTGTCAATGATGCACACACGGGGATCTCAGGAACTAGGTCCTTACATAATTTAACAACAAGGCTGGAGCAGTCACTGAAAGGAACAACTAAATGCAACTTGTCCGATTTATTCAATGATTGATTCAGGCCACCGGGTTTCAAAGACCCCAGGCGAGTCATCCAAGAATTCTCTTTTAATAGTCTTTTACCCTCACGAGGGCAGTGCTCCAAACCAAAAAAGGAAAAATCACCAGAGTGAGCTACGAATGTGGTACAGATGCTCCGAAATTCTCTTAGACAATGACCGGGAAGTCTGACCGACGTAACCGATGTTGCACCTTTGATAGTGTATGTAATAAACAACGTTAGTTGATTGACAGGTAAGTCTATGTACAATATAAAAACGACTACTGGTATACGGATTAAGGACTGTACACGTAAAACGTCCATAAGAACATATGCTACAACTGCACGGAAAGAAACCAGTGTCCCAGTTACCAGGACTTTGGCCCGTAAGGGCAAACACTCGACGAACAGTGTCTCTAATGGCACAGCGAGTGTAACCCTGGTTGATCCAAACAGGTTGGACAGTACTCGTGGTCGTCTGAAAGTCAGCATAAGTTGAAGAATGATTGCACCACCTATACACTTGACTGAATAGGATGCCCACAAACACACTCTTCGGATGGTACGAAGACGGACTCAGGATGGCATGCGTATCAGTAGGCTTGAACCCGACTCGAAATCCAAGACGATTACCCTGTTTGTATAGCACCAGGTCCAAGAAACGAATACTCTTTGAATCGTGGCACAGATCGACAGTGATGGTAGGGAGAAGCCCGTTAATGTACTCCACGAAGGAGAAGAGGCTGGGCTCACCAGCATCCCACACAAAGAAAATATCGTCAATATACCGTATCCAGATAGGTGGCTTCGTAGGGTGCGCATAAACTGACTCTTCCCAATCGTTCATGAAGATAGTCGCGTATGAGGGACCAAAAGGACAACCCATAGCTGTGCCTTGAACTTGAAGGAAACTCTCTCACCGGAAGCTGAAACTGTTGGAGGTAAGAATAATCCGCAGCATCGAGAGCAGGTAAAGATCTGGTCGGCTGGTGTCAGGAAACTTCTCGAAAGCCCTCCTTACAGCTTGGATCCCAGCTTCCGTAGGGATATTGGTATACAGGGCAGCCACGTCACAAGTGACAAGCAAAGACTCCTCGCTAACTGGCAAGTCGCGAAGCAAGCTGATGACATGTAAGGAATCCCTAACGAAGCTCTTTCCCGAACGAGCAAGCGGTGCCAAGAAATGTTCCAAAAGCATAGTACACGAACGGGTAACGCTGTACACATCCCCGACAATTGGGCGGCCAGGAGGCATACCCTCATAACCCCAAACAGTCTTATGAATCTTCGGTAAAAGATAGAAGCGACGGGGTCTCATCGGTTGACAGGGTTCCAAGGCCGAAAACTCGCGTTTGGTGAGAAAACCATTCTTATACAGATTGTTTCATAAAAAATGGATCACCCTTAAACATCGCCTTAAGTTCAACTTTGTCTAACTCCGCCAAACTTGAACGAATTTCTCTGAAATTTGGAAGATATGTCAATTGTGCTTACTGATATCATTGTTGGAAATATCAAGCATGAATATTAAGTTGTTTTCCTGTTATAGATAAAAAAGTAGTAGATAATTTGATCTTCATTTAGCAATGTTACACAAAATCATACCTCACTCTTATAAAATTACATTTGTTTCCTTTGTTATGTAATATGCTGTTCTACAAGCCAAAAGCTATCAAGCAAAACAAAAATAAAGAAAATCGGTCAATCAGAGCCAGTATAGCACCATTATTCATCAACAATAATGTAACTGCTACATGTGATTAACTGAACTTCATGTTCCATAGCTTCCTGACTTCGTTGCGGTGGTGTTGGCAGCACTCCTGATTGCTTTCAGCTAGAAATCTATCTCTTACCGGTTGAAAACAATGCAAAGCACAAATGAACAATAACGAGATCGCATTCACTAAAGGCAAAGTGTCAGCCTAATTGCTAGAACTAGGGTTTTCTTTACGAGCTACAAGCAAGCGACTAAATGTCCCTTACACAAATGTGCATCGATGGCATAATGATGATTTTCGACTCTGTCGTAAAGATGGCTCTGGCCGTCCACGCAAAACATCCAAACGTAGAGACCGCCTAATTTTGAGATTTGTTAAAGTTGATCCAAGTCTCTTGTTAACTGAGATGGCTACACTAGACTCGTCTATTTCTAAGTCCACTATTCGTAGAAGACTTATTGAGTCGAATTTCAAGAGCTGTAAGAGGCCTTGTCAGATCGAATTATCAGATCTGCATACAAAAAGACGTCTCAGATGGGCAATGAGTCATTGTCACTGGCGAAATCAATGGGATCGGGTTGTCTGGTCTGATGAGGCATCAGTCCGTCTGAAGGATAGTGATGGTCGATTGAGATTATGGATAAAATCTGATCAGGAAATTCCGAGACATTTACATCGTCCCCGGGTACAAGGTGGTGCGACTCTACTGATTTGGGCTGGCATTTGGACCAATGGCCGCTCTGAACTTCACATACAGCAAGGAACCATGAATTCTGAACGCTATGTGAATGTTTTTCGAATGAACATTGGCCAAATGACAGATCAACTTGGTGACCCATCGATTTGGTTATTTATGGATGATAATGCTACGTGTCACAGGAGTAGTAGAGTCAACTTATGCAAGTCTCAATTAGGGCTTAGGACATTATCTTGGCCAGCTCGTTCTCCTGATCTGAATCCCATAGAAAATGTATGGAGTATTCTAAAACGTAACGTTCGTTGTTCACTGCTACCTACAGATGGCGTATCACAACTTACGTCACTGTTAAAAAGAGTGGAGAAAGCTAGATCAGTCAAAAATCAACGATATCATCGAATCAATGCCTAGACGAATTGGTAATGTCATTGACAATAAGGGTAGGGCCACAAAATATTAGCTTCTTTAGAACTGTTACTGTATCATAGCTTATCAGATTATATAAGGACATTTAAATATATTAGGGACATGAAATAACATGAAAAATGCTTTCTGTATCATACTTGTTTTATTTAGTCAAATTTTAGGATGATCCACTTTTTATGAAACGGACTGTAGATGTGGGTCAGAAGAGCACACAGCTTGTCACGAACATGCCGGTCGATCTCGCGCTCCAGTGGCTGATAGTGACTCTCGTTGCTGAGTTGACGGAAGGATTCCGCCTCATAATGTGAGTTGGGGATGATCATCCAGCCACTACCCTTATCTAATGGAGTAACTACCACAGAATCCTCAGAGCTAAGGCGGAGCAGCTCGGACCTCTGGAAAGGGGACAAATTGTCGCGGAGGAAGCAGGTTCTGCAGTTTCGAAGGAGATCTTGAACTGAAGTCCTGATGGTGGAGCAAGTGTCAGAAACAGACTGGGGAACAAGATCACTAGGAGGGTAGCGACTACTCGAATACGAAAAACGACAGCGAGGGGCCGAGTCTCGACCTGAAAGAACAGAGCGCCATTGAAGTTTCCGGAGGAAATCCTCCACCCCAGCAGCAATCAAACGATGACAGCACTTCCCCGTTGGAGCCGGAATAAAGCTTCTAGTGTGTTGAAGGAGGTCATTCGTGGTAGAAGAAGTAGGAAAACTAGGAGAGGTGCAGAGGAAGTTCATACCAGCCACATGAGAGAGTCTGGTGTTGGCGCCGAAGCTGTGACTGGCTACTGTCCTAAAAAAGCCTTGATGCTGTCAAAGACAACCTCCCTCTCGGAGAGGGACCAACACGAAGCATCCAAGACATTGAAGTCAGCTGCTACCGGGACCACTTCACAGCCAGAGGGTAACTTCTTTCTGACGTTGGCATTGAATTCCAACATGTCTGATTTGGAGGGATCTTTAGCTTCTTTGGGTAGAACGTATAACACCACACCAAGTCGAGCATTGGGAAAGAGCCTTCTTGCAGTGTGCAGGACTGACCTGCAAGTAGTATAGTTCGTGGTGGGCTTGTTCTGTTCATCCAAGTAAGAGAAACACAGGACGAAGGCGGTAACCAAAGGATGCACCGCCTTCTCTGATTGAAGGACACTTTTCAAATAGCTTAAGCGACACCTATTATTGTGGAACACCGAGCACTCCGAGAGGGTAGATGAAAGACCCCTGAGGTTGTTATCACCCACAATAAGACTAGATTTGGAACAATCTAAGTCGTGCTTCTCAGCTTTGTAGTCCGTAGGCCTGAAAGTGTTGACATCCACCAGAGTACTTTGTACCATCGGTGGCCGGGAAGCGTCCAAATCCACATCATGTATCGGAACCGGAATCACTGACGGCGCAAGAGCCGTAGGAGAGGAGGCAACCACAGTTGGCGGGGTTGCGGGAACAAGAGGGCCCGTCACCATGACCAGGTAGTTTCCGTTGCGAACAGGGAACACCTGTGGAACCGACTCCAACATTTCAGGGCCACCGGAAGCATCCGAAACCGTGGAAACCAGCATAGTTGCACCGGACAAAGGAACATCCTGAGGCGCAAGAGCCTGGACGGAAGTGTCTGCAAAGGAACGAGGAGAGTCTGTCTGTGTGGCCAAGTCAACCAACTCCTTCAACACACGTGGGGGCGAATCCAAAGAGGAGGACGAAGGAAAGACGGGAGTCTCTTCAAGGAGTGGCGATTCGTCTTCAATACGCTGATTCACCATGATGTAGGCCTTCGCTTCAGCTAAGACATCATCTTTGAGTTTCCGGCCCAATTGCTTCCTAGCCCATTTCTCCGTGAGACTCAAGGAACGTTGTAAAACCCCTAAAGGGATTGGATGGGCCGATATGGTCTCCCGTGAATCGCTACTCAAGGACTCATAGTGTTGACAAAGCGATTGATGGACATTGCGAGACCATTCCTCTCCAACAGAAACCATCATGGCGCGGAAATAATCATTATTGAATGCTAGATTCACACTGCTGACCAAGAGATCCCTCTTTCGTAGCAGGGAAGGAGGCATTCCATCCATCAGAATGGATCGGTGATGAAATGACTTGATTATGATAAAGTGATTCTTAGTGAGCTGAAAGTAGTGCTGAGGAATCTTCTGAGGACGCAGTTCCTTAACATCAGCTCCACCAGAACGATTGAAGGTGCGTCTCCGTGACTGGCTGTGAATGCCCGAATTCTCCTTAGGGTGCCAATTAGGCTGATTGCTAGTGCGACTGTTCCAAGTAGGAGGCCGACGTGACCTTCCATTGCTTGAAGGCTGATGGTAGCGTTGGTTGGCTGGAGGCTGTTGGCGCCTTCCAGCCTTGAGAGAGAGAGAGAGAGAGCATTGACAGACGCAGCGGAGGAACATTCAAATTTATCGACAGAAATGCAAGAGATGAATTCTAATTTTATGTTGAAAATGCACATACTTTCGGCGGCTGGCATCATATGAGATCACCTAACTTTATAACGCTGTCATTTGTGACTACGTCACCTTATATCGGTGGTGACTGCACGAATTTGGTAAATGCAATGTAAAGTAATAGAATTTACGATGCCAATTAAAAATTTTTATTAGATGAGTAACTAGACAGAATTTTGTAAAACATACTACTCTTTAGTAAAATTAGCATATTTCAATATCATAATTGCATAATGAGAAGTGAACGCAATATATTTTTAGATATTGATAACTAAATTTGAACATTCTCTGATTACCTCATTACAAAAATATGCAAGAAAAGTATCAACTAGAAGATGTGAGAGGCATTTATGATAGCGATCTCATATGATGCCAGCCGCGCTTAATGGGTTAATACTGTCATGGCAAATCTCGACATTAATACTGTCATATAAATCATTAACAAAGTTATAAAACGTAAACAATGACGCCTCAGTTGAGTTCCAAATAAAGAATACAACGTCGATGTACCGCAACCAACAAATAGGAGGAGGCTAAAGTTCATCGCTGCTTCATCCCAATCGGAAAGAAAAATATTCGCGTAAGAGGGTCCAAACGCACAACCCATTGCGGTACCCTGTACTTGCACAAAGCGTTCACCTCGAAAAGCAAAGTTATTGGATGTCAAAAGCAGGCGCAACATTGTTAGTGAAGTGAAATCGCGTCTATTCGCATCGGGAAACTTATGAAAGGCCCGACTGACAGTTGCGATGCCCGCCTCTGTGGGAATATTTGTATATAATGAAGCGTCATCTAAAGTAACGAATTTAGAAGAATCGTTCACAGCAACATCTTTGAGGATGCTAATGACATGAAGTCTGAAGCCTGACATGAAGTCTGAATGACATGAAGCTCTCACATAACTCCTTGATAATTGGGCAAGAAGACCCAGGAAAAACTCAATAAGAGAAGCACACGTGTGTGTAACACTCCCAGTATCGGACACAATTGGCCGACCAGGCGGCATAGAAGATTGTTTGTGCCAGGATTGTTTGTGAACTTTAGGGAGCAGGTAGAATTTTCTCGGTTTAGTAGGACAGTGAGGCTCGAGAGCCGAAAGTTCACGTCTAGACAAAAATTTGCGCTTATATAAATAAGACAATAAATTTACATGACGGGCCGGGTATGAGCATCCAAGTCCACCTCTAGCGGCTCATAAAACGCTTGATCACTTAGTTGTCGGAAGGCTTCGGACTCATACTGATTAACTGGTAGGATAGCCCAACAACTTCCCTTGTTCATTGTGGTAACAAGCACTGAGTCATCAACACTTAAACGTAGAAGTTCCTGACGCTCCTCCGGACTCAAATTGTCCAACGGAAAACAAGATGAGCAACCCCTCAGCAAGTTCGTGACATGACGTAGAACTTCCATACAAGACTCCAAAACGTTATCTGGGATCATCTCCCGCGGCGGAAACTTTCCACTAGTATATGGGAATCTGCAACTGAAGGTGGAGCGAAAGTTCACAAAGGACCATTGATATTTCAGTAAGAAATCAGCAACGCCAAACAAAATGTCCTTATGGCAACTAGAGCCTACAGGAGTCGGGATAAACTTATCTGTGTGCCGGAGAAGGCGAGAGGTAGTAGGGCTAACTTCAAAGGTGGCGGTAGTACATAAAAAGTTTTCTCGAATAAAGTTTTCGAACGAGAAGGAGCTGGTGGTACACCTAGCTAGACCTGATCTAAAAAATCCCTCACGTACTGATATGCAGACTCATTTTCCTCAGTGTTCCAGTTATTCTCCTTAACAGAGAATTCTGGGCCAACGGTGATGACGTCACAAAGACTGCCGAACTTAGAGGTGATGGAGTTGTTGAGTTCACCAAGGTTAGACATAACCTCATCATCAGCGCCTGATGGAATGCACGCTAGAAAAACACTGATTCTTGCATTCGGGAACAATCGAATACTCCCTAAGAAATAGTGCACGGAGTCAAGGACAATGCCAACGCCGCTGACTCGTAGCTTCAACCGTTGGTTGGCTTCAACTGACATCACAGATTAGTCACACAATAGACTGCCTGAGCCGATTCTGGCTGATAGCAGTAGCAGTCTAGCACAGCAACTTGTTTGATGATCAAGTAACCATCCTACATGTAGCTAGCTGGGAGGAATCACAGATAATTTCAATTAAGAAATCGTTCTCCTATACATGAAATGAATTGGGTTTGACCACTTCCCATACCTGTATTGACCTGAATTGGGAAATGTAGCATTTATTTATCAAAACAAAAAAATCGAACTGAAAATCGCGATCTCTTTTGATTACCGATCGATTTTCGATTTTTCGATTCCGATCGATTTAAATCGCCGCGCCCTAACCACTACCCTACCACACATTTCTGAAATTAAATATGGCAAATGGAAAGGATGTGGTTTCATGAGTTGTCGCGACATAACTTTGTTGACCTACATGTAGTGCTATCTGCTCAGTGCTCAGACGATGAGGTCAGGCACTGATCAAGCCGCTGACATCGCTACACTTCACGTTATCGTCTCTAATTCAAAAAGCACTTGTCCGATTTGCATAAACATTTGCATGTGGTTAGAAATATACTCAAATACTTGTATCTGAAGTTTTGTGATTTATTCATTCAAACTGATGATTTTAGACAAATTTGAAAAGGTGGGGAGATGACCCATAAATACCCGATTGATTACATACGAATGTTTTTTATTAATCAATATGGTACAAGCTCTCTTGAATAGCGGACTTGAAATCAGCAAAAGAAACATTAAGTAAAATGAATTATTATCTGAAAATGATGACCTATGGTTGTTAAATAATATGTAAGAGTAATGAATAAGCCTTCCCAATGAAAAAATAATTATCTAAATACAGCGTTGAGTTAACATGTTTATTGACTTGGGAGGAATTGTTTGAAACATCCATGTTCAGCACACCCTAACATGCACGGATGACTGATAGCCATAGTTGTCATCATGTAAAAGTCAGTTCAAAGGTTCAGTCATTAAATATTGCGCATCCCTAACACCAGATCATTCACTAGGCCTACCTTTCAGATGGCATTTTACATGCCATATTGGCCATTTGATTAGCATAATTTCAAATTTGAGCTAGAAAATAGTATCAAATTCTGGTATCGAAGTCTTGGAACCATGGCCCGGCAGTTCTCCCGACTTGAAAACCATCGAGAACTGTTGGGCTGTGGTGGAGAAGCGAGTTGCTCAACTGATACTAACCCACTTCTCTCAATGATCTCAAGAAGACGGTAATAGTAGCGTGGACCACCGAAATTAACGAAGAGTATTGTAAGAGGCTGATTGAATCCAGTGCCGAAACGCATAAGCCGTCCTGAAGGCCATGGGAGGACCAACAAAGTATTGACATTTTGACTGTATTGTTGAAGTGATAGCCTTAGATTTCGTAATTTTTGAATGAGCGCAATAAGTAAAAATCACGCTATTAACCTGGGCACATATTTCAGGAGTTGGAATATATGTTGTTGCATCAATATACTATTTTCTAACTCAAATAGAAAATTATGTTAATGAAATGGCCAGCATGGTATGTGGGCATGCGAATGCTAGTGCATTTGGCATCAGCATTTGACCTAATGTCCCAGCAAGCAACTCAGTGTAACAATAATTAGCTCTTTTCTAGTCTCCCCTTGCCAGTAGCTAATAGGCAGTTCTCTCTTTGCGGGAGTTTCAAGACCATCAGATGGCCACCTCTACAATTCTGATTTTAAAGTCTTTCTTAATTCACTTATTCTGCGGGCATCGAGCATCAAATGGCCTGTCGAAACCCTGATTTTTAAAGCGAATCATTGGTTAATGATTTTTTACTATAGAGCCAAAATAAATAACATCACGAAAAAAAGAACACATCGAGCCAAAACTTCTACACATCTTTGCGGAAAACGCAATAGAGCCAAACTTAAGCTCTACACTACCTCACTCACCTTCAAGTAAAGTTTCATCAAAATCCATCCAATACTCTGTCCTACACAGCCTTCACAATATGACGTAAACGACAAAAACTCAATCCTCAAAACACACAACTAGCCAAAACTTCTGCGCATCTTTGCGGAAAACGCAATAGAGCCAAACTTAAGCTCTACACTACCTCACTCACCTTCAAGTAAAGTTTCATCAAAATCCATCCAATACTCTGTCCTACACAGCCTTCACAAGCTTGAAAATATGGCCTATTCAGCGACATTTCAAACTTTCAAACACACATCGAGCCACAACTTCTGCGCATCTTTGCGGAAAACGCAATAGAGCCAAACTTAAGCTCTACACTACCTCACTCACATTCAAGTAAAGTTTCATTGAATTCCATTCAATACTCTGTCCTACATAGTCTTCACAAGCTTGAAAATATGGCCTATTCAGCGACATTTCAAATCTTCAAACACACATCGAGCCACAACTTCTGCGCATCTTTGCGGAAAACGCAATAGAGCCAAAATTAAGCTCTACACTACCTCACTCACCTTCAAGTAAAGTTTCATCGAAATCCATTCAATACTCTGTCCTACACAGCCTTCACAAGCTTGAAAATATGGCCTATTCAGCGACATTTCAAACTTTCAAACACACATCGAGCCACAACTTCTGCGCATCTTTGCGGAAAACGCAATAGAGCCAAACTTAAGCTCTACACTACCTCACTCACCTTCAAGTAAAGTTTCATCAAAATCCATCCAATACTCTGTCCTACACAGCCTTCACAATATGACGAAAACGACAAAAACTCAATCCTCAAAACACACAACTAGCCAAAACTTCTGCGGATCTTTGCGGAAGACGCAATAGAGACAAACTTAAGCTCTACTCTACCTCACTCACCTTCAAGTAAAGTTTCATCAAAATCCATCCAATACTCTGTCCTACACAGCCTTCACAAGCTTGAAAATATGGCCTATTCAGCGACATTTCAAACTTTCAAACACACATCGAGCCACAACTTCTGCGCATCTTTGCGGAAAACGCAATAGAGCCAAACTTAAGCTCTACACTACCTCACTCACCTTCAAGTAAAGTTTCATCAAAATCCATCCAATACTCTGTCCTACACAGCCTTCACAAGCTTGAAAATATGGCCTATTCAGCGACATTTCAAACTTTCAAACACACATCGAGCCACAACTTCTGCGCATCTTTGCGGAAAACGCAATAGAGCCAAACTTAAGCTCTACACTACCTCACTCACCTTCAAGTAAAGTTTCATCAAAATCCATTCGATACTCTGTCCTACACAGCCTTCACAAGTTTGAAAATATGGCCTATTCAGCGACATTTCAAACTTTCAAACACACATCCAGCCACAACTTCTGCGCATCTTTGCGGAAAACGCAATAGAGCCAAACTTAAGCTCTACACTACCTTACTGACCTTCAAGTAAAGTCTCATTGAATTCCATTCAATACTCTGTCCTACATAGTCTTCACAAGCTTGAAAATATAGCCTATTCAGCGACATTTCAAATCTTCAAACACACATCGAGCCACAACTTCTGCGCATCTTTGCGGAAAACGCAATAGAGCCAAACTTAAGCTCTACACTACCTCACTCACCTTCAAGTAAAGTTTCATCGAAATCCATTCAATACTCTGTCCTACACAGCCTTCACAAGTTCGAAAATATGGCCTATTCAGCGACATTTCAAACTTTCAAACACACATCGAGCCACAACTTCTGCGCATCTTTTCGGAAAACGCAATAGAGCCAAACTTAAGCTCTACACTACCTCACTCACCTTCAAGTAAAGTTTCATCAAAATCCATTCAATACTCTGTCCTACACAGCCTTCACAAGTTTGAAAATATGGCCTATTCAGCGACATTTCAAACTTTCAAACACACATCGAGCCACAACTTCTGCGCATCCTTGCGGAAAACGCAATAGAGCCAAACTTAAGCTCTACACTACCTCACTCACCTTCAAGTAAAGTTTAATCAAAATCCATCCAATACTCTGTCCTACACAGCCTTCACAAGCTTGAAAATATGGCCTATTCAGCGACATTTCAAACTTTCAAACACACATCGAGCCACAACTTCTGCGCATCTTTGCGGAAAACGCAATAGAGCCAAACTTAAGCTCTACACTACCTCACTCACCTTCAAGTAAAGTTTCATCAAAATCCATTCGATACTCTGTCCTACACAGCCTTCACAAGTTTGAAAATATGGCCTATTCAGCGACATTTCAAACTTTCAAACACACATCGAGCCACAACTTCTGCGCATCTTTGCGGAAAACGCAATAGAGCCAAACTTAAGCTCTACACTACCTTACTGACCTTCAAGTAAAGTCTCATTGAATTCCATTCAATACTCTGTCCTACATAGTCTTCACAAGCTTGAAAATATAGCCTATTCAGCGACATTTCAAATCTTCAAACACACATCGAGCCACAACTTCTGCGCATCTTTGCGGAAAACGCAATAGAGCCAAACTTAAGCTCTACACTACCTCACTCACCTTCAAGTAAAGTTTCATCGAAATCCATTCAATACTCTGTCCTACACAGCCTTCACAAGTTCGAAAATATGGCCTATTCAGCGACATTTCAAACTTTCAAACACACATCGAGCCACAACTTCTGCGCATCTTTTCGGAAAACGCAATAGAGCCAAACTTAAGCTCTACACTACCTCACTCACCTTCAAGTAAAGTTTCATCAAAATCCATTCAATACTCTGTCCTACACAGCCTTCACAAGTTTGAAAATATGGCCTATTCAGCGACATTTCAAACTTTCAAACACACATCGAGCCACAACTTCTGCGCATCCTTGCGGAAAACGCAATAGAGCCAAACTTAAGCTCTACACTACCTCACTCACCTTCAAGTAAAGTTTCATCAAAATCCATTCAATACTCTGTCCTACACAGCCTTCACAAGTTTGAAAATATGGCCTATTCAGCGATATTTCAAACTTTCAAACACACATCGAGCCACAACTTCTGCGCATCCTTGCGGAAAACGCAATAGAGCCAAACTTAAGCTCTACACTACCTCACTCACCTTCAAGTAAAGTTTCATCAAAATCTATCCAATACTCTGTCCTACACAGCCTTCACAAGTTTGAAAATATGGCCTATTCAGCGACATTTCAAACTTTCAAACACACATCGAGCCACAACTTCTGCGCATCTTTGCGGAAAACGCAATAGAGCCAAACTTAAGCTCTACACTACCTCGCTCACCTTCAAGTAAAGTTTCATCAAAATCCATTCAATACTCTGTCCTACACAGCCTTCACAAGTTTGAAAATATGGCCTATTCAGCGACATTTCAAACTTTCAAACACACATCGAGCCACAACTTCTGCGCATCTTTGCGGAAAACGCAATAGAGCCAAACTTAAGCTCTACACTACCTCACTCACCTTCAAGTAAAGTTTCATCAAAATCCATCCAATACTCTGTCCTACACAGCCTTCACAAGTTTGAAAATATGGCCTATTCAGCGACATTTCAAACTTTCAAACACACATCGAGCCACAACTTCTGCGCATCTTTGCGGAAAACGCAATAGAGCCAAACTTAAGCTCTACACTACCTCACTCACCTTCAAGTAAAGTTTCATCAAAATCCATCCAATACTCTGTCCTACACAGCCTTCACAAGTTTGAAAGTATGGCCTATTTAGCGACATTTCAAATCTTCAAACACACATCGAGCCACAACTTCTGCGCATCTTTGCGGAAAACGCAATAGAGCCAAACTTAAGCTCTACACTACCTCACTCACCTTCAAGTAAAGTTTCATCAAAATCCATCCAATAATCTGTCCTACACAGCCTTCACAATATGACGAAAACGACAAAAACTCAATCCTCAAAACACACATCGAGCCACAACTTCTGCGCATCTTTGCGGAAAACGCAATAGAGCCAAACTTAAGCTCTACACTACCTCACTCACCTTCAAGTAAAGTTTCATCAAAATCCATCCAAAACTCTGTCCTACACAGCCTTCACAAGCTTGAAAATATGGCCTATTCAGCGACATTTCAAACTTTCAAACACACATCGAGCCACAACTTCTGCGCTTCTTTGCGGAAAACGCAATAGAGCCAAACTTAAGCTCTACACTACCTTACTGACCTTCAAGTAAAGTTTCATTGAATTCCATTCAATACTCTGTCCTACATAGTCTTCACAAGCTTGAAAATATGGCCTATTCAGCGACATTTCAAACTTTCAAACACACATCGAGCCACAACTTCTGCGCATCTTTGCGGAAAACGCAATAGAGCCAAACTTAAGCTCTACACTACCTCACTCACCTTCAAGTAAAGTTTCATCAAAATCCATTCAATACTCTGTCCTACACAGCCTTCACAAGCTTGAAAATATGGCCTATTCAGCGACATTTCAAACTTTCAAACACACATCGAGCCACAACTTCTGCGCATCTTTGCGGAAAACGCAATAGAGCCAAACTTAAGCTCTACACTACCTCACTCACCTTCAAGTAAAGTTTCATCACAATCCATTCGATACTCTGTCCTACACAGCCTTCACAAGTTTGAAAATATGGCCTATTCAGCGACATTTCAAACTTTCAAACACACATCGAGCCACAACTTCTGCGCATCTTTGCGGAAAACGCAATAGAGCCAAACTTAAACTCTACACTACCTCACTCACCTTCAAGTAAAGTTTCATCAAAATCCATTCAATACTCTGTCCTACACAGCCTTCACAAGTTTGAAAATATAGCCTATTCAGCGACATTTCAAGCTTTCAAACACACATCGAGCCACAACTTCTGCGCATCTTTGCGGAAAACGCAATAGAGCCAAACTTAAGCTCTACACTACCTCACTCACCTTCAAGTAAAGTTTCATCAAAATCCATTCAATACTCTGTCCTACACAGCCTTCACAAGCTTGAAAATATGGCCTATTCAGCGACATTTCAAACTTTCAAACACACATCGAGCCACAACTTCTGCGCATCTTTGCGGAAAACGCAATAGAGCCAAACTTAAGCTCTACACTACCTCACTCACCTTCAAGTAAAGTTTCATCAAAATCCATTCAATACTCTGTCCTACACAGCCTTCACAAGTTTGAAAATATGGCCTATTTAGCGACATTTCAAACTTTCAAACACACATCGAGCCACAACTTCTGCGCATCTTTGCGGAAAACGCAATAGAGCCAAACTTAAGCTCTACACTACCTCACTCACCTTCAAGTAAAGTTTCATCAAAATCCATTCAATACTCTGTCCTACACAGCCTTCACAAGTTTGAAAATATGGCCTATTCAGCGACATTTCAAACTTTCAAACACACATCGAGCCACAACTTCTGCGCATCTTTGCGGAAAACGCAATAGAGCCAAACTTAAGCTCTACACTACCTCACTCACCTTCAAGTAAAGTTTCATCAAAATCCATTCGATACTCTGTCCTACACAGCCTTCACAAGTTTGAAAATATGGCCTATTCAGCGACATTTCAAACTTTCAAACACACATCGAGCCAAAACTTCTGCGCATCTTTGCGGAAAACGCAATAGAGCCAAACTTAAGCTCTACACTACCTCACTCACCTTCAAGTAAAGTTTCATCAAAATCCATTCAATACTCTGTCCTACACAGCCTTCACAAGTTTGAAAATATAGCCTATTCAGCGACATTTCAAGCTTTCAAACACACATCGAGCCACAACTTCTGCGCATCTTTGCGGAAAACGCAATAGAGCCAAACTTAAGCTCTACACTACCTCACTCACCTTCAAGTAAAGTTTCATCAAAATCCATCCAATACTCTGTCCTACATAGTCTTCACAAGTTTGAAAATATGGCCTATTCAGCGACATTTTAAACTTTCAAACACACATCGAGCCACAACTTCTGCGCATCTTTGCGGAAAACGCAATAGAGCCAAACTTAAGCTCTACACTACCTCACTCACCTTCAAGTAAAGTTTCATTGAATTCCATTCAATACTCTGTCCTACATAGTCTTCACAAGCTTGAAAATATGGCCTATTCAGCGACATTTCAAATCTTCAAACACACATCGAGCCACAACTTCTGCGCATCTTTGCGGAAAACGCAATAGAGCCAAACTTAAGCTCTACACTACCTCACTCACCTTCAAGTAAAGTTTCATCAAAATCCATTCAATACTCTGTCCTACACAGCCTTCACAAGTTTGAAAATATGGCCTATTCAGCGACATTTCAAACTTTCAAACACACATCGAGCCACAACTTCTGCGCATCTTTGCGGAAAACGCAATAGAGCCAAACTTAAGCTCTACACTACCTCACTCACCTTCAAGTAAAGTTTAATCAAAATCCATCCAATACTCTGTCCTACACAGCCTTCACAAGCTTGAAAATATGGCCTATTCAGCGACATTTCAAACTTTCAAACACACATCGAGCCACAACTTCTGCGCATCTTTGCGGAAAACGCAATAGAGCCAAACTTAAGCTCTACACTACCTCACTCACCTTCAAGTAATGTTTCATCAAAATCCATTCAATACTCTGTCCTACACAGCCTTCACAAGTTTGAAAATATGGCCTATTCAGCGACATTTCAAACTTTCAAACACACATCGAGCCACAACTTCTGCGCATCCTTGCGGAAAACGCAATAGAGCCAAACTTAAGCTCTACACTACCTCACTCACCTTCAAGTAAAGTTTCATCAAAATCCATCCAATACTCTGTCCTACACAGCCTTCACAAGTTTGAAAATATGGCCTATTCAGCGACATTTCAAACTTTCAAACACACATCGAGCCACAACTTCTGCGCATCTTTGCGGAAAACGCAATAGAGCCAAACTTAAGCTCTACACTACCTCACTCACCTTCAAGTAAAGTTTAATCAAAATCCATCCAATACTCTGTCCTACACAGCCTTCACAAGTTTGAAAATATGGCCTATTCAGCGACATTTCAAACTTTCAAACACACATCGAGCCACAACTTCTGCGCATCTTTGCGGAAAACGCAATAGAGCCAAACTTAAGCTCTACACTACCTCACTCACCTTCAAGTAAAGTTTCATCACAATCCATTCGATACTCTGTCCTACACAGCCTTCACAAGTTTGAAAATATGGCCTATTCAGCGACATTTCAAACTTTCAAACACACATCGAGCCACAACTTCTGCGCATCTTTGCGGAAAACGCAATAGAGCCAAACTTAAGCTCTACACTACCTCACTCACCTTCAAGTAAAGTTTCATCAAAATCCATTCAATACTCTGTCCTACACAGCCTTCACAAGTTTGAAAATATAGCCTATTCAGCGACATTTCAAGCTTTCAAACACACATCGAGCCACAACTTCTGCGCATCTTTGCGGAAAACGCAATAGAGCCAAACTTAAGCTCTACACTACCTCACTCACCTTCAAGTAAAGTTTCATCAAAATCCATTCAATACTCTGTCCTACACAGCCTTCACAAGTTTGAAAATATGGCCTATTCAGCGACATTTCAAACTTTCAAACACACATCGAGCCACAACTTCTGCGCATCTTTGCGGAAAACGCAATAGAGCCAAACTTAAGCTCTACACTACCTCACTCACCTTCAAGTAAAGTTTCATCAAAATCCATTCGATACTCTGACCTACACAGCCTTCACAAGTTTGAAAATATGGCCTATTCAGCGACATTTCAAACTTTCAAACACACATCGAGCCACAACTTCTGCGCATCTTTGCGGAAAACGCAATAGAGCCAAACTTAAGCTCTACACTACCTCACTCACCTTCAAGTAAAGTTTCATCAAAATCCATTCAATACTCTGTCCTACACAGCCTTCACAAGTTTGAAAATATAGCCTATTCAGCGACATTTCAAGCTTTCAAACACACATCGAGCCACAACTTCTGCGCATCTTTGCGGAAAACGCAATAGAGCCAAACTTAAGCTCTACACTACCTCACTCACCTTCAAGTAAAGTTTCATCAAAATCCATCCAATACTCTGTCCTACACAGCCTTCAAAAGTTTGAAAATATGGCCTATTCAGCGACATTTTAAATTTTCAAACACACATCGAGCCACAACTTCTGCGCATCTTTGCGGAAAACGCAATAGAGCCAAACTTAAGCTCTACACTACCTCACTCACATTCAAGTAAAGTTTCATTGAATTCCATTCAATACTCTGTCCTACATAGTCTTCACAAGCTTGAAAATATGGCCTATTCAGCGACATTTCAAATCTTCAAACACACATCGAGCCACAACTTCTGCGCATCTTTGCGGAAAACGCAATAGAGCCAAACTTAAGCTCTACACTACCTCACTCACCTTCAAGTAAAGTTTCATCAAAATCCATTCAATACTCTGTCCTACACAGCCTTCACAAATTTGAAAATATGGCCTATTCAGCGACATTTCAAACTTTCAAACACACATCGAGCCACAACTTCTCCGCATCTTTGCGGAAAACGCAATAGAGCCAAACTTAAGCTCTACACTACCTCACTCACCTTCAAGTAAAGTTTCATCAAAATCCATCCAATACTCTGTCCTACACAGCCTTCACAAGCTTGAAAATATGGCCTATTCAGCGACATTTCAAACTTTCAAACACACATCGAGCCACAACTTCTGCGCATCTTTGCGGAAAACGCAATAGAGCCAAACTTAAGCTCTACACTACCTCACTCACCTTCAAGTAAAGTTTCATCAAAATCCATTCAATACTCTGTCCTACACAGCCTTCACAAGTTTGAAAATATGGCCTATTCAGCGACATTTCAAACTTTCAAACACACATCGAGCCACAACTTCTGCGCATCCTTGCGGAAAACGCAATAGAGCCAAACTTAAGCTCTACACTACCTCACTCACCTTCAAGTAAAGTTTCATCAAAATCCATCCAATACTCTGTCCTACACAGCCTTCACAAGTTTGAAAATATGGCCTATTCAGCGACATTTCAAACTTTCAAACACACATCGAGCCACAACTTCTGCGCATCTTTGCGGAAAACGCAATAGAGCCAAACTTAAGCTCTACACTACCTCACTCACCTTCAAGTAAAGTTTCATCAAAATCCATTCAATACTCTGTCCTACACAGCCTTCACAAGTTTGAAAATATGGCCTATTCAGCGACATTTCAAACTTTCAAACACACATCGAGCCACAACTTCTGCGCATCCTTGCGGAAAACGCAATAGAGCCAAACTTAAGCTCTACACTACCTCACTCACCTTCAAGTAAAGTTTCATCAAAATCCATCCAATACTCTGTCCTACACAGCCTTCACAAGTTTGAAAATATGTCCTATTCAGCGACATTTCAAACTTTCAAACACACATCGAGCCACAACTTCTGCGCATCTTTGCGGAAAACGCAATAGAGCCAAACTTAAGCTCTACACTACCTCACTCACCTTCAAGTAAAGTTTCATCAAAATCCATCCAAAACTCTGTCCTACACAGCCTTCACAATATGACGAATACGACA